>CM018692.1:80630886-80939358 GCA_009363875.1 Mikania micrantha | reverse complement strand
TTAAACCATGACCATACAGTCATACACCGCATAATCCAATAAAACCGAAAACAAAACCCAACACTTAATGTGTGTATAAACTCATTAAACCACACGCCTATAGTCTAGACAAAAACCAACAAAAGATTACCCCAATATTTAGACTAAAACCGAGAGCACACTTATGGGTCACCCGACAAAAGCATCACCATACAACACCAGAAGCCAGTAAACCAAATTAAAAAAAAACTTTTAATATATGTATTAAGAATAAACATGTAAGCCAACAGTGTGCCTGGGTAACAAAAGAGGAAGAAAGTAATCATGAAAAGAAAAAAAAATCATGCAGGTAGGTAACCTGTTTTAAACAACACCCCTATCCTGACCTAATTATAAACAATGTTTCGATCGAAAAATAAAGGCACGTGAAACTAAGGACCTGCATTCACAGTAAAAAAAAATGAACCAAAAGCTCCTTATGACCAGATATACAAGAATCCATTCAACAGGACACCAAACCAAAGGAACCTAGCTAATAGTGAAACCAGATACACACAAGTATCCACATAATAAAACTAAAAGCAAGCCCTATTCGAGCAGCAAATATATATAGAGAAATAACACTCATAACTTGACACCAGCCTATCCCAATACGTACTCAGTACTCACATCATGACAATCTGGTTTATTACATCCGACACCTGAGGCAAGCATATCACAGATGAAAAAATTCAACTACAAACCAAAATCTAGCTCAACACCCAATAACAACCCTCACCTACACATCGACACAAAATTGCTCTCATTGTTTCTGCAAGAACAAATGTAACAAACCCAAAAAAAAATGGTTACAAAAAAAGAATGTTTGTCAGTCATACAGTTAGTTAAAATAAATAGTTCATCAAAGCATCCTACTTGCTCAGTTGCTTACCATTTATAGAAGGTTAATTTCATCAAATGGTAACAAAAAGCAATGTTTGCCACATCAACTTAAATTAACCATATTCTAAAGAAATATTTAGAATTAGAAGGGAAAACCTCACTTTTTTCATCAACTTCGTTGGAGTTTAGTATGTGTAATGCAACAATTAAGATTAAAATGCACGGAGCAAATATTGATATAAATGATGCAAAGCTTGTTTTTGTTAACCCATTTAATCTACACAACAGTTAATGAATCCATCAAAAGAAAGAAGAAAAACCTATCATGATAAAAAAGCAAAGAATATTGAACGGGGTGAGGCATTATAGCGGTGGTAAAAATAAAAATGAACCAACCTAAAATACCCTGTTAAATCAAAATTTTAACCTAATAGCAAACCAAAAGAATTGAAAATTTAGCCATTAGTATTTAAAAGCAATTAAAAAGATATGCTTTGCTTTCCAAAGATATAATTTGCTTTCCCTAAAGAAAATAAAAATAAATTATATAAAATCCAAATCTTTCATGTCAAAGGACGCAATGTCTTCAGATCAAAACTGAACTTTACATGTTCAGTTCCTGTTGTGCCAAAAAATATTTTACCAAGGTGCTGAAGGTAAATTTTTTAAACATGACAAGTAATTAAATACTTTGTAACTGAGGGTATGTTAGTCATTTCCTGGAAGCATTGTAGTCTTTACCTGAAAGGATTGCCATATATGTGTAAGCATTGAAGATTTGGCTAGCTAACGCACAGACTGCCTAAGTAACAAAAGAGAAGCAAAAAGACAATCTATTCAAGTTTAATACGAGAGAGGAAAAAACTATACTAATTAAAAATAATTTAAAAAAATATAATTAGAAGCATACTACTATACTGTAACACAGTGCCGGAACCGTCACCGAACAGTGATCTCTACAGTACACATGAACGTAAAACAGGTACGAATCTTATACATTTCAGTAAGTTTCACATTCATATCATTTATCATTATCATTTTGTGTTGTCATGGAACAAATTCAGAAACATTTAACAAAACACAGCTCAGAACAATGGTTCTTAAGTCAGATAAATATTTGACAACAAAGAACCATCATGTGATTATTTGTTTAGGAGTTATACGTATAAACGTATGTGAGGCCTTACAGAAACAAACCACACGAATATCGTTACGTGAATGCTAAACTGACGGGTTATTCGTATAGGTGACGATCTGTACGAATATATCTGAAAGTTTAACGTTCTGAAGATATTCTATAATTAGAAAACAAGATTGAAAAGTATAGTTATCGCCGTGTTCGTACGGGTGACGATTCGAATGAATACGCGCGACGACGTTCCATTTCGATTTTAAACGATAAATTAATATTTTTAAATTAAAATAAATAGAAGATATTAGTTAATTTATTAGGAATCACAACCTAGAATGATTAAAGATTTCTAATTTTATTATTCATGTCGTTTGGTCGCAGAAAACTTCACGATCCGGCACTTTACACGAACCGAACGAGACCGAGCATCCGGGTATCCACTAAGCCATTAATGAGGCCATTAATGTCATCACCAAACCACTCTAAACCCTTTCTCTCTCCCTCATTTCGTTTTCTTATCTCTCTCTCTCTAGAAAAGTTGCGCTCCACTTCTCTCTAAGAATTTGAGCTCAATTCTTTGTGGATTCAAGCCATCTAAGTGTCAAAACGTTCATTTTGTTGAGGGGATCACGGGAGTACAACTTATTTGAGTTTTCATCCACGAAATCGGAGGAGGTAAGTAACCATTTTAAATTCAGTTTTAGAGCATGTTACGATCCTTAGGGTTTATTGATGTTGTAGCCATTTTACACACTAGTAAACACTTAGATAACTCAAGTAATCGACTAGAAAGAGGGTAGGAATTGTTGTTGTAACAGATTTGAACCAGAAAAGGAAAGAAGTTGCAGGTTCGTGGGGCTAAGGGGCTGATTGATGATACAGGTTCGCTAGCCGAACCCTACACGAACCCGCATAAAGCAGCCGAACCTTGCATGGTCTCTGCAACGAACCCTGCAACCCTGGCCTGCAACGAACCTGGAGGGTCTGGGTCGCGAACCCTGAGGTTCTGCAACGAACCCTGGACCACCTGTTAACCGAACCTATATTCACTCACGAACCTTGGTCGAGATGAACAGCATGAACACGAACCTCTCTATGATAGCCGAACCCTAAAATTTTCAACCTCAGCCGAACCTTCATGGTAGACCAAGCCACGAACCTAGGAGGGATGATGATGCAGTCGAACCTTAAAGGTTCGTTGAGTTACTGCCATTGCCGAACCTCCTTATCAATTTAGTCGAACCTACGGGCTAACCAATAGGTTCGCTGCCCTAAGCCCAATGTCGAACTAAGGTTTGTTTAATTAGATCGATGTGGAATCTAGAATCAACAAACTAGTGTAAGTGATCTAGGGAGTGGTTAGTTGGCCATAAAACCTAAGTTGCATGAGAAGTTGATTCCATAATGGACATGCATGGGGAGATCTCGTAGATGCATGCATGAATTTGGGGTGTTATGATTTTGTTTAACTTGTAATAAGGATGTAGGGTTAATAAGAGATATGGGTTTTCATGAAACACAATAACCCATCAATATTAGTATTAACATCTTTTGAATTAGTCTAACACATGTGAAGGATTTTCCAAGAACTCATATGGATTACAATCAAAGTTGGATGATCAATTTGGAAATCAAAGACTTTCATTTGGCTCAAATGGGCCCAATGGGACTTGATTGAATCCATCATATGTTACATGTTTAATTAAATTTTAATAATGATGTTTTTAATATAGATTGGAAATGTGTGAATGTTCCAATTTAAATCTCGTTTAATTTGAAATATAATTTATAATTGTCATTGGTTTCTTTTAAATTTATTTAGTTATAAAAGTTAATTGTAATATCATTGATTGGGATTTTGTTGTAAAATAGACAATGTATTTGTCTGGATTTTAAACATAAAACAAAGGAAACTCTGCCGAAATTTCTAAAATACAAAAGTAAGTAAGTTATTATGATAAACTATGGGAATTGGGATCATTAAAAAGGGTAACTAAGTTAGAGTAGATTCTAGATACACTTAGTACTAAGACACTTAGTTACACACACCAAGACAAAGGCTTAGGCACAACGACTATCACTCGTACTTACTACATTTGAATTCTTATAAAATAACTCAGGAACCGAAGAAACCTAAGCTACAACAAGAGCGCGCATTTTGTGTTAGATCAGTTACACAGCAACACAGGTGAGTTCATTGCCCCTTTCTAACATTTTTGTTTTAAAACGCGAGGCTGAGAAGCACGCGTAAACTGTTTATTAAATTGTTTACTTAAATGCTTAATTTTTTAATGTTTTATATGTTTATATATATATATGTCATCCTAGACCATGTCTAGGAAGGTTTTATGCAGGTTTACTAACTGATTTACTTATAAATTAAGTGAATAATCGGGTTAAACTAAAACGTTTCAAATAGATCAAAACATTTCAAAAGAATCAAATCAAACATTTTGACGAAGCAAGTGGGGGATTTCAACGAATCAAACAAACAATCTTTGCAAAGACAATATTCAATGTTCTACAAATCAAGTGTTTGTTGAACTATGAATCAAGTGTACATTTGATCAATGAATCTAGTATTCTACGATCAACGAATCAAGTACATCTTGTAACAGAATCAGACGAATCAATAAATCATTTTCAAGGGAAACCTGGAAAATATCAGAGATAACATATGCCAAAACAGACGAAACAAAAACCCTACATTTCAAGAAGTCCTAGCTAGACCGTTTGATTTGTAGGTCATATGTATGAGGATATTTACAGATTCCCTAACTACTAAGTACCTAAATTGACAGACTAGTCTACTCGAGTATGACCAAAGGCCCAATCAGTTGGACTTAGATTTTATTAAATGTTTATTTATTTATTTACTTAAATATTTATAACTGTTCATACAATTACTGTGGTTGATCATATTGTGTGATGAACTTATGAAATCAATATGGATTTCAAATGATTGTAATTACAGGGACAACTAACAGAAGAACATATGGGTGGTGTTAAGGGTAAAAATGCTTAATTATCATTAACAGCAATGTCATATGCATATTAGTATGTGGTGGGATGTTGGCTAGGGCTTGTCCCTTACATATGCCCTATATATAAGCATACCGATGTGGATATTACATGTGGTGTTAATGAGGTTAGGGTTTTTACCAAAGGAGGTTTTCAAATTATTTTAAATTACTAAAACGATATGAACTCACCAACCATGTGTTGACTTTTATTTTTGCATGACTTCTCAGGTGACGACAAGCAGGTTAATTAAGAAGTCATTTCTTTTGGACTAGGACTTCATATAGAAGAAGACTTAGTATTTTGGACCTGCTGCATACTTTGAAGACATCATTATACAATTATTTTGTATATCTTGTGTAAATACAAGATAGTTATTTTATGATGTTTACAATAGATTTACATTGTTAAATTATAAACGATACTGATGTAATTTAACTTTGTAATTCTATTATATTTAGCATTTCTCATTTATATCATGTGCAATGTAAATAATCTGATCACTTTCGATTATCACTCACGATATCGCGCCCGGGAACCTTCCGCCCGACGGGGATTCCGATCCTACCCCGCCGGCTCGGGGTGTGACGTATAAATATTATATATCAAAAAAATGGCAGGGGTGCTTTTCTTTATGAACTATCCAAACCAGCGCAAAAGAAAGCCTAAAACATCTCTAAAGTGGTATTGTATACTATATGTCTTGCTCATGTATGTGCTTTGACAACCATGAAATGAAGACATCATACTAAATAACTTTGTTTAAAAATCTAAATTTTTAGAAAAACTAACATAAATTTAATGCATAAAACCTACTAAATGAACAAAACATGTAAATTAGTTGTAAATACAAAGAATATTGCATGTGCACATTTCGACATGTAGAATGAATTATCTGTTTTAACCAGTGACTAAACCCAACCCGTCCACTCTGTCATAACTATAACTGTGTTCTTACCACAAGTGACATCAATGGTCGTCTGATGTCAAATTGTCAACATATTCTGATTCAAAAAATACGTTTTAACTCTTTATGATTGTCTGATAGATCATCCTGTATATCACAAAATAGATTAATAATAATTAGTCAAGCCTTAAAAAACGCAAGGTGGGCTTTTGGATAAGGATACTTCTTACTTGTTAGGGTGAGCTATAATAAACAATTTCCAATATCTGAAACAAATAAATATTGCATTATTAAATATATATCAAAGAATATTAGTGCTAGTAATCAAGCATAAATCATAAAATTTGCTTTACTTCAATTAGCTAATAGTACATGTAACATATGAAGCATTGGTCACACGGTTAATAGCTATATAATGTTTGATATAAAAAGGTCAATGAGCACCATGCTACCAAAGCTGCTGCAAATAAGAATCAAGCATATAAACTTAGTTAGCACATGTAAAAGACATATTTGCAAACCAGCAAAGTGACTATAGTATCTAAAAGGTATTAAATTGTAAAAAGAGAGACAATAAGCATGATTGCAACATTACTGAAAAAAGCAAGCATTGTATCCATGTTGTCAGGTGCTATGTTCGTAATGATTCCAGCAACATCATACGTGTTGTCAAACGCTGATTCCATAACTCTTGTGACTAATTAGATGATAGTCAAGAAGACATACTACAAACTACAGTCTAAACATAATCTTTTGTTTTTTGACAAATCACTAACAAAAGCATGTTAAACAATTTATTCCCTCAAAGCATGCAATCTGAAGTGTTAAAAGTTTCTTGCACAAAACAAACTTTCCTTTGGCATATTCTTATTATAAAGCAGAGCATGGTGTCCCTACCAAAAACTGAAAAGATAATTGAAATTTATTGGACATTTGGACAATAAAACAACAGATGCAATTGCACCAGCTTACAAAAAGAATATAGTTATTATGATCAACCACATTTAAGATACAGAACAATAAAAACATGACAATTAGTATATGGATCAAAAGATACTGCACAGGCCTGTAGTCAATAATGACAGCCTCAAATAAGTTATTGTCATCAAACCATATAGTTTTTAGTTTTCTTCTATTGAATTGATCCTTTGTACCAATGCCATTTGCTTCATTTGCAAAAGAAAAAAGATTAGAACTATGATTTAAAACCATTCCCTTTGGAGTTTGACTAATTAAGAGGTACCTTGGGGACTTATTAAAATTACCCATCAAGCAGTCAATAAAAGTAATAAAAAAACCATTACTTGATATCATATAAAATTTAAACTTATAACCAACTAAGTTTAGGGGTCAAAATTCCACATCCCAAACCAGGGAAAAAAAATAAGTAAAGAGAGGGACTCCATCGCATGTTGCATCATTTTAAAATTGACCAAATCCAGGAACCCTATACAATTGTGTTGTTGTAAGTTCATTATTGGAATAAACACTCTAATGTATAAAAATTTAAAATAAATAAATAAAACTCATATCAAACCTACCATAAGAATCAATTGCTCTTTGTTTCAAGTAAGTGTGTTTAATCAAAGATACACAAGAAAAGCACATGCAAACATTTTGAAAGGTTCATTATATGTTCTGAAGTTGATTTCACGAACATACACCAATCAAGCTTCAAAAATCAAATAACATTTATACATACTTAACATGTACTTTTTATGCATACCGAACATTTTTTAATCATACAAAATACAAAATACATACTAATATAATACCTACAATACCTATATATATACACTAAAACATTTTTTTTATACATACATACATACATACAGAGCTGCATACACATAACATAAATACATACCTAAATACAAATTTATATACATGCATCTTATACATACAAACTGATTCAGTATTTAGTGAAACAATCAAAAAAATCTCTTAAGAAGAGTAAAGTAGTTAGAATCCAAATTAAACAAATTTTTGAAGTAACATAAAACAAATGGTCTGGTTCACCACTTTAATGTGAAAACAAGAACAACAGTGAATGAAAAGGATGCACATACCAATTTCCGTGTTAGCTTCAGAGAAGAGCTCGATAGAATAGCAGTCGTAGTCTGAAGCATCCATACAATCGAGTAGAAAACTAAGGTTAGAAGATGAACAAAAATTAGGTTAAAAATAATTCTAAGCCATACCACGATTGAAGAGTAGCAAGGCGTGGGGTTCCAATTGAAGAGCGGTGGTGGAGGAACATATGCATCAAACCAGCCCTCTTTAAAGATGAATTCCGAGATTTTGAAATTTGAATTTGGAGCTATATCTTCCTTTTTGGTGTATGAAATTTCAGAACCATCTATCGAAGACATTCAACCTTCCTCTTTCGTCTTCGTGCTTCAGACTTCTTCAGAGATTGAAATTAACATCTAGTTGAGAATGATTCCGAAAACGGAAACAAAATCATCCCTCTTTCCTCTTCGTGTGTGACGATTTCTTGACTTGGGTGTAGAAGACTAAGACGGCAATGTATGGTTAGGGAGATGGTAAAGTAGGGCAACCAGTTTACCATCAGATGTATGGCAATCAGATTCGATTTCAAGGATTTGTGCATTATATAGTGTTGTATGTAAAGCTTAAACATGTGTACATATCTTAAAATTAAGATCATTACCCATTCTCTCTCCAATATATATATTAATAGTAGCAAGATATACATATAAACACACCTAACGTCTTCTATTACACTACATGATAAAAATAGTAGGTATGCAAATCTGATATCTCAAGAATATCCCTATAAAAAACACCGGAAAAGTGATACAAAAACTAAAACACACGCGCCTTCCCAACAAACTCCCTCCATTGCATCGGCGGAGCCTCCAAGAACACCGTCTCAGATCTCCAAAGATGCAGAGTTCTTCCTTCAATCTTTCCAACTCAATTTTAAATCTCAAGCCTCGTAATCAAAGGATCAATCCTGCATATCTCCCCTTACCTTTCAAATCGTCCGTCAATTTTGGCCCCATCAACGCTGTTTCCACTCGTAGATTGTCGTCAATAAGCTGTTCGTCCAAGCCAGGTGACTGGATTTCAACTCCTTCGCCTGTTCCGGCACGTGAATCGGATGGTTTCGAGGTTAAAGCGGCGTCTGTTCCTGACAGTGCCGCCGGCGGTGAAGCTGCGTTGGAGAAGTCGAAGTTCCTGGAGACGTTTGTGCTTGGATCCTTGTTTGGGCTTTGGTACCTGTTCAATATCTACTTCAATATCTATAACAAGCAGGTGTGTTTGTTGTTCTGCTGTTCATCATCTTTCTATTTCGAGTTTGGTTTCTTAATTACATCCGCGTTCGTTAGGTGATTGATAAAATCGTTTATGCATATAATGTACCTGCTTATGCTTATTTACATTTGACATGCTTTATGTTTCGTTGCGTACTGGATTCCTAATATGTGTGTTATGATTGCTTTGAATCCCTTGATGTTACAATTGTAGTCGATTGTGAAAATTCAATGAATTTGTGTGCACAAAAAAAGGTAGGTGCATAAATCGGAACATTTGTGAGCTAGATAATTCGATGACAGCACATGACATTATTCCTACTATATATGCTTGTTTTGAATTGCATACTGTTGGAGCCTTGGATGCGTAGATACTATGTAGATCCTTATCATGTATGTTTTGATAACTATAAAGATCCATTCATCACCGGGAAAACTAGCTCAGTTTGATCTAATTTTGGCTATTTAATTGCTAATGAATAACGTTATAACTTCTGGTATTGATATAATCATGTCATTATGTTGACATATAATTAACGAATTAAATTTTATTGATGAAATTTTAGAAGGGTTGAACGTGTGTGCCACTTTATAGTCCACTTGTAAGATATGGCCTAATGAAGCAACACCACGCATACAGAAGTTGTTGCATTTAGTTTTGGTTGAAACTTTTTTGTTGGAGAATTTCTTGTTAGGCAACAATAGATTATTGATTGAAAAGTAAATTCATTTTCTTGTGCTTGATCTGTAGGTTTTGAAAGTCTTCCCAAGTCCAATAACCGTGACTACAGTACAGTTTGCTGTTGGGAGTGTCATTGTGTTTTTAATGTGGACATTAAATATTCACAAACGACCAAAAATCAGTGGCTCTCAGGTATGCCCATGTTATGGGTAACATGGTATCTCTTAGCATTTTCTTTTTGATACTGACTACTTGCTTGCTAACTTGCAGCTTTTAGCAATCCTTCCATTGGCTATGGTGCACACCTGGGCAATCTTTTTACAAACATGAGTCTAGGAAAAGTTGCTGTTTCATTTACCCACACAATCAAAGCTATGGAACCATTTTTCTCAGTTGTATTGTCTGCTATGTTCCTTGGAGAGGTATATATTATTTCTTTGTCATCCACATTATATTCTTGTATTTTATGATCATGGTCTCTTTGAAATAGTTTTTAAACTTCAATATATACTGGTATGTATGGATAGATGCCGACACCATGGGTGGTTACTTCCCTTTTGCCAATTGCTGTGGAGTAGCCCTTGCATCAATGACTGAAGCCTCATTTAATTGGTATAGACAGAAAATATACATTTCTTTACTTTATTAATTTTCATAATTATTTGTTCAAAAAAGAACATGTTTTTACTTTTTTATTCTTTGCTTATATTTGTTTATTGTTGATCATCTCTATGATCTGATCATTTTATTTGGTAACAGGGCTGGGTTCTGGAGTGCAATGGCATCCAATCTATCAAATCAATCGCGTAATGTACTCTTAGCAAGAAATTTATGGTTAAGAAAGAGGTATCTACAGCAAACAGCTTTTTTAAAATTTATATATTAATTTTTTTATTATCATACTTCTTGATGTAGTGAAATCGATATTATATGCATGCATTTATTATTTCTTATTATAAAAATTTTGTTTTTTTTACAGGAATCATTGGATAACATTACACTCTTCTCAGTCATAACAATTATGTCATTTTCTTGTTGGCCCCTGTTACTCTCCTAACTGAAGGAGTGAGGGTTACCCCTGCATACCTCCAATCTGCTGTGAGTATTTATTAAAATAACTGTTGTATTTGTTATTTCTAGCTTAATTAATTTGAATTTTAATATTCTTTTCAGGGATTGAACATCAAACAAGTGTACGTCAGGTCTCTTCTTGCTGCAATCTGTTTCCATGCTTATCAGCAGGTATTCTTTAAATATTTATCTCTGGGTATTATTACTTGATAACCAGTTAAGGAGTTGGATTTTTTATTTTGAAAGAATTTTAAAGTCAACTGTTGAACAATTTGACCCTTTCATGTAGATACAAATTTACAATGCAGCTCAGAAAAGCTAACATGAATGTGTTGTGCAGGTTTCCTATATGATTTTACAAAGGGTATCACCAGTCACTCACTCTGTTGGAAACTGTGTGAAACGTGTGGTGGTGATCGTGACCTCTGTTTTGTTCTTCCGAACACCAGTTTCACCTATCAATTCGATTGGTAATTTTTGGAAATTTCATAATACCCCTTATTTTTTATGGTTAAGCAAATTCAACTCATTTATAGGTAAATATAGGGATGTTCACGGTTCAGTTCAGTTGTTTTGCAAAAATTCTAGGCTGAATCAGTAAATATAGTTTCAGGAAAAAAAACCAAACCGCCTGGGTGAGTCGGTTTAGGAGGTTTGATGGTTTTGAACAAATTTTTTATTTTATTTTATTTTTTCAAATGGAAAATTTTGTTTTGGTTTATCAAAAACTAATGAGGTCAGGTTCATGGATATATAATACTATACATAACTTCATGCTCCTAAAATGAAAAAGAAGAGAAATAATAAATGTTAAATGGCTCGTTCCATGTACCAAATCATAGACCGTGAATACCAAACAATAAACATCAAACCTACTGAATCAACTGATTTGCTTTGGTTTAGTTGGTTGGCTCAGTTTCAATGGTTATTCAATAACCCTAGGTAATTGGGTTCAATTTGGGTTGATCTCTAACAGGTCAATGTGTAGAAGTTAAAAATTAGCTATAATTTATTAGGGTTGATGCATGATTGTGGTAAAATCTTTAATCTTCAGGGACCGGGGTGGCCCTTGCTGGAGTATTCCTATACTCTCAGGTGAAACGCATAAAGCCCAAGAAGGCCTGAAGCTATGCCAACTTCTGAATCGCTTAAAATGAGATTTTGAATGGTATTATTATTCTTAGATTATGTTATGTTTTTTGGACTTGATGCTCTCTTATAAAAGATGCCACTTTTGAAGCACAATGTGCAATCTTTTATTGCTTTCAAAATCCTCCAAATCCTTTTTTCTTTTACAAACACTCAAACTTTTTTTTTTTTTGGATAAACACACTCAAACTTATTAGACATATAAGCAGAAATCTAAAGATTCACCTGTGAAATCATCTCCATCAAATCCATCTCCTTCATTTCACCCTGCAGGTATGAATCCACCTCCTCACCACAAGGTAAATCATCAAGCAACGATCCGATGTTATCATCCCATTCAAGCAACCTCTCATCCATGGCTAATTCCGGCACCTCGTTAAAATCAAAATCATCTGACTCCACCACTGATGGAGGTGATTTAACCACCACCATACTGCTAGCGTGAGCTGAATTTGTTCTTACCCTTGGTAAGTTCAAGCTCTTGATGTAGTTTTGCAGAATCGGGCTTGGTTTTGGCCATTTTGATCGGCATTTTCGTCTCGTGTATTGACGCCTTTTGGTTGCGTTCCAGTGGTTTTTGGTCGAGTTTTCGGTTCTTCCTGGGAGTTTCTTTGCTATTTCTGACCATTTGTTTCCGACCTTCGCGTGTGCTGCGATCAGTATCCGGTCTTCTTCCTCCGTCCAGAAATCCTTCTGCTAATTGGTTTTTCATTCAATCCAATATAAACAATAAAAATCCTTTGTGTTAGATATTATTCAATACTCGCTTTTTTTACGTCATGTAACATATTTTTCAGCCTAGTGACACTGATTAATCAAACATTTTCTACACGTACATTATATTAGTAACAAAAACCGAACCTTGATGTCGGGTCTAAGATGATTGTGCCATCTCTCCCTACACTGCTTGCCAATCCGGCCTCTCAACATCTGAGCGATGTACGACCATTTACGCACTCCGTATTTCTCCACCATGTCTTTCAAAATCCTGCATGTTTTGGACATTAACCATTTAATTTTTGGACAGATAATTCATTAATGACCAACACATTACACAACATTACCTATCTTCTTCTTTGGTCCATTGCCCTTTGGATGGATTCCCTTTACCACCACTCTTCCTGTCACCTTTCTTTGTTCGGTTGTCAGCTGTGACACACGATCCTTCATCTGCCACGAAGAAACTCATCGTCGGGCTTTCCATCACCTGTGTCTGTGTCTGTGTCCAACTGGTACAACTTTTGTTTTGGTTGGTTAAACTCATCACCATTCCACCATCATTCACTTGTTCCAAAGGCTTAAGCTCATAAAAATCGACGTCATTCCAACCCTGTCTGTATGGTAGCAGCCCAAATGGGTCGTACCCTGCAACATGAGATGTGTAATCCAGGTTGAAAGGTGAACCCGTGAATTGGTGTAAATCTTGAAACACTATTTTCGTATCGATTGGAAAAGCATCTTCGAATTCGAATTCGAATTGGGGTTCGAATTCGTGTTTCGAGTAATTTTTGTAAACAATATCCATGGGTGAGATTTTGAACAACACAAAGATTATAGAGAGTGATGTTGCAATATTCTCTCCTCTTAAATCCCAATTTCTTCATGTTGATGTCATTTATTAGGTTAAAAATTAATTGAGAAAAATATTAATGATGTTTATGGTAATCTAATGGTTAGGATAGTTTATGACCAAACTTTAAACTGGTCAAAATACACTCTAAATTTTTTCCTTAAAACTTGAACATGAATGCATTAGACAAATATAATATAATGTGATTATATTCAAACTTCTAATTAAATATTGTGTTTTTAACAATGTATTATAATTTAGAAAACTGTATTTATTTTTGCAGAACTAAGCATTCTTCATAATGGAGACGTTCATGTTTTGAAACTATCTTATGAAGGATTATATATTTTATTTCTTAATAGATTAACTCTCCATCATTAAAAATCATATACATGTATATATCCTAAACTCTTAAATTATAAATTATTTAAAATATGAAAATATTCCGTATTAACAAGTAAAAGAATTTAATATCTTAAACAATAAATTAATGACAACACTAACAAATACTAAATCCATTTAATTTGGGAACTAGAATCCTGACAATATTTTTCATGAGCAACATCCTATGTCGTTTTTATTTGAATAATATTTACTTGAGATGAAAAAAATAAGTTGGTCAATTGTCGATTATTGAATTAAATGCTTTTTAAATAACAAGTAGTAAATGAGATTAGAGTTACACTTGACCATTAATTTTTAATTAAATACTTAAACCAAATCTTCTTTATTACTCATAATTAATAATCTATTTTCTTTATAACAACCCATAATAAAGAAACATGAAGAAAATTGACCACGATAAACCCCTTTTTTTCTAGTGTCTAAAACTAGAGCATGTTTGCAGGTAAAGTAACATGATGAATCACGTCTTTTGAAAATCTCTTTTGTTGTATCAAATTTTAAAACATGTATTTTGTTGTATCAAATTTTAAAACATATATTGTTTTAAAAATACGTTAAATTAAAAACCAATTTTAATTATTCAACTACGAAATTGTATTAAGATAACCACATGTAGTGAGAGAGAAAAAGAGACAGTATAAAACAGTCTATTTATCACATTTAAAGCAATACGTATAAGTTTTTAAATTGTACCCGCACTTCTTTATGTAAAATATGTTTTGTATTTATATTACATTTATAATTACTTAACGACTTCTTTCTTTGCATCCTTGGGCTAACAAAATAAAAATTATTACAAATAAGTCGGATGCATTTAAAAAAAAAAATTCAAAAAGTTTCTACACCAAAGGAAAATTTTTGAATGAGAAGACTTTATATAAATGTAACCAATTTTTTAAAGTATTTAATTTATGTGACTCAAACTTTTTTATTTCAATTAGGTAACTTAACTTACATAAAATACTCTAATCCTATGTTTTTTTTTACCTTTTTAGAAGGTTAACATGCTGACATGATATTTAACATGCTGACATGGTACTTCTTTTTTTGTTTCCATTCCCTTTTATTGCTGACATGGAAAATGATATGGGTTTTTTCCTTTTTTTTGGAACATTTTTTTTTTTATTTTTAATTAGAAAACACTATTGTTTTTTTAAATTTTATTAAAAATGAATTGTATTCCTAAAAATTAAAAACTTATATACCCTTTTACATAGTTTTAAAATATTCTTTTTTTTTTTGTTTTATTTTTCATTTTGGATTTTTAATTAAAAAACACTATTTGTTTTTTTTAATTTTATTAAAAAAAAATTAATTGTATTCCTAAAAATTAAAAATTTACCCTCTTACGTAGCTTTAAAATATTCTCTTTTTCATTTTTTTTCCGATTTTTAATTGAAAGAAATAATCCTTTCATTTTTTAGGTTTTGAGATTAAAAGAAGTTTATTTTTTTAATGTTTATTCAATTAAAATTCAAGTCATCATGTTATTTTCCACCTATGCATTAAAATAAAAGAAAACAAAAAATAATGCCACGTCAGCATGGTAACCTCCTAAATAGGTAAAAAACATATAAATAGAATACTTCTTATAAGTTGAGCCACCTAATTGATTAAAAAAAAAGTTTGAGTAACCTAATTAGAACACTCTAGAAAGTTGGCTACATTTGTGTGAAGTTTTCCTTTTTTGAATCTATACATACTTTTTATAATCTGCGTGAAGTTTTATAATTACCGAACGTGGAGTTGTTTGTTTATATATGCTAAAATCTCAATCACTTTTATAAAATTTTACAACCGTTCTTTTTCTAACTTTTAATTTCTAGGTGTTACTTAATAAATCAAGTTGAAAAAGACAACTAATATTTTTAACCCACTAGTTCACTATTAATTTTAATAAGCTAAATAACCATTAGCTCATTTAAACAATTCTACTACAAATTTTAGGGAAAATTTCATACAAATGTAGCTAACCTTATAAAGTGTTACAATTAAGTTAATTAAACTTTTTTTTTTGTTTCAATTAAGTAACTTAACTTTAAATAAAGTGTTCAAATTCTATGTTTTTTACCTCCTTCATAGGTTATCATGCTGACATGTCATTCTAACGTGCCATTTCTTTTTTACATTGATTCCTTTTTGTTGGCGACGTGGAAATTGATATGGGCTTCTTTTTTTTAGAAACACTATTGTTTTTTGATTTGGATTGTAAGAGTTATGAGCGTAAATGATTGTTTTGAATAAACTTTAACTGAAACATAGATAAAAATAAACACATCGTGAGTTGAGGCTGTATTTTCTTTGTTATTAGTTTACAAAAACTATTATATACATTTTTTTAACTGGACCCAACATCAAACCAATAGCCTTATTGGTTCACTGGTTGGATTAATCGAATCGGTAGGACCAGATTTAAAAATCAGATGATATGATAGATACTATAAAACTTATACATGTAATTTAATATAAAAAAGTTGAAATGGGGGCTCAACCAGTGCAATTCACCAGTCGAATAGCTCGGTTTACCGTTTCACTTGCATAAAGGTTCAAGGAGGCAAACCGAACCGGTTCCTGATCTAACGAGCCTGTTCAATCTAGTTCTGAAGATATTGATTTGGCATTGGTAGAAAAGTTACTAAAAAATCCATTGTCATCGTACTCTTTTACATTTCCAAAACAAATTCTGAATGCAATAATGCATGAAATAGTGGTATAGTTTGCAGTTGTGCAAAGTGAATATTGGTCATCATGGTTTATATTTTATGGTCATTTTTGTCCCTGTGTTTTGGTTAATTTTGCCATATAGTCCAAATATTTAAAATTTAATTAAACTAACAATAAAATGAAAACCATAATGACCAAAATATCAATAAAATGAAACAATAATAACCAAAATGACAATTAAAAATATTAGACTAAAATGACAAAAGTTGTCAAACCACATAGACTAAAATAACATTTTACTTTATAACAAATTTACTTTATGAAAAAAGGAATATACATTAGACATGTTTTCTTATATAAGATAGAGAAGTAGTAAGTTTTTATTTCATAATTCCGGTTATCTTAAATCATTTTACATGTAACTTAAACTAACTGTCTTGTGAGTGGCGGTCACACCAATTACGTCATTGTTGCAAGTGGCGTTCTACTTAAAGTTAAACATTAACACCGACGAGAAAACGTCACATGCTGTTACGGCGTGACATTATGATTAAAACTCGTGTGTTACAGAGAGACGATCTGATTAAAATAAATATAAGAAATCACAATGGATCAATTCTAGAGATTAAAAAACAGATATAAAATAATATTGTGCCCTATATATTACGATAAAAGAATTATAAATCCGAACAAAATCTATGCATAATTTTACCCGCCACACGTTACTAACGAACAAAAACAAACCATAGCAGGCTTGGGTTTAGGGGGAAGTTTGAAAAGGTTCAATAGTGACTCATAAACGGTAGTTGGTGAGGGTTGTGATGGAGAAGGTTGTGTGGATGATGGTTTGGTGGTGCAAGTGAAACTCGTTTTGTGGGTGTAAAAGAATGTGGTACAAGAGTTGTAGTGTCACACCCCGAGCAGACGGGCAGGATCGTGTGTCCTGTCGGGCGGAATAGTCTCGGGGCTGGATATCGGGAATGATAATCGTGATGATCAGATTGTTTATATAGCATCAATGTTGAGAATAACTAAAGCACACTGACATTAAACTAGGATTACAAAGTTAAATTACAATTTTTAATGTTTGATAATTTAACTGAGTAAACCTATCAACAGAATCATAAATTTACTATCTTGTAACTGTACAAGATATCAAAAGTGATTCACAGTAATCCACAAAATGTGTGCTTTCCAAAAACTACTAGGTCCTCTAACTGGGCATCCTATCATGCATTCCTGAGCCTTAGCTTATTCCTGTACATCACCTGAGAAAGCATGTAAGAAAACTAAGTCAACATAATGGTTGGTGAGTTCATATAGTTTACTATTTGAAAAATAGCTTTTGCAAACCTTTTCGGTAACAACCTTAACCTCATTAACATCACCTGTAATATCCAATTCGATATGCTTATATATAGGGCATACGAAAGGGTCGAGCCTACAACCCGCCCAGACGCCATCCCACCACATACTAAACCACATATGACATTGTTGTTAATGATAATTAAACGTTTTACCCACCATCGTCAAAATAGCTTTTGAGGTCCACAAATTCAGATTTATCGATTTCTCAAGTTCATCAATATTCCTGATCAACCATAGTTTTTGTAGAAATATGATATTAAATGTTTAATTAAATGAATAATTAATCATTTAAATACAAGACTCAGTCAATTAGTCTTAGTTGTTGGTGGTGTCCAGCTCGTAACATCTCACACGTGGCCCATATCAGGCTTGACTCAAATGAGTCTACCTATATGTGTCGGGACTTTCGTGTTTTGCCCATATCAGCTTGACCATCAGGTCTACTATACATGTCGGGACTTTAGGATATCATTTAATTAATGTTTCTCTTTGTGTCCTTACATTTTTCTTTGCTTGTTTACTTGTTTGATTTCTTGATTGCTTGATTGCTTGATCGTTTGTTTGTTTGATTGTTTGCTTGGTGCCCATATCAGCATGACCCACAGGGTCTACTGTATGTGTCAGGTCTTTACACATGATCTCGGACGATTACGACTGACAGCCACCTATAGCTTTAGCATACAAGTTTATAGCATTCACATAGTCTAGCTTTTTCGTATCTTGTGCACAAGTACTAGCTTCACAACCGGAATCCCATTTTGTTTGTCTTAGCATTTCTAGCATATCAAGCATTCAAGCGTTCAAGTGTTTAAAGCATTCCAAGCATTTCAAACATTTCGAGCATATCAAGCACTTCAAGCATATCAGTCTTTCTGAGTTTAAGTTTACAAGCTTTCAAAAGTATAGTTTATAAAAGCATTTCAAAGTTTCAGTATTTGTTTTTCTTAAGCATTTAAAAGCATCAAGTGTGTTAAGCAATTAAGTATAAGTGTATGAAGGATTAGCATTAAGCATAAGCGTATAAGGCATTAGCATTAATAATATGTGTATAAAGCATTAGCATTAATAATAAGTGTATAAAAGCATTAGCATTTAGAATAAGTGTTCAAAGCGTTTAAGAAACATTTAAACATTTATTTAAAATGTATAAACATGCTTCTCAGTCCCGAAGTAAAACAAAATAGTTTGAAAAGGGACAAATGAACTCACATGTGTTGTTAAGTATTAATCACAACAGATAATGCGCGCTTGTGAATTTGTAGTTTAAGTATCTTCAACACCTGAGTTGTTTTAAGAGATTCGAATACTATAAGTCTTTATAATAGGCGTATCTAAGGTTCTTGGTCTCGGTGTGCAACCAAGTGTTCTATGTTACTAATGTGTTTTCTAGGATTCTCTCTAACTAGTCTAATGTATTACCCATTCATAGCCCTTATCCCGTAAGTAATCATTACAAGTCTTTAATTAACACATTTAAATGATTTAATTTAAGTTAATCATTAATTTAGAAATCGTTTAATTTAATTTAATAAAGTTTACAAATCAATTTCTTCTATTTTAAAACACCTTAATTAAATAAGTTTTATAAGTCATTTTATTTAATTAAAACACAATTTAATTTAACTTGTTAGACTTAGGTTAATTTCATTCAATTAACTCTAAGTCCTTTGTTAGATCCTTGCTTTTCCATGGTTCTTGAATCAAACTTGTGTATAGCTTTGCTTAGAGGGTCCAACAGAACTCTCTAGCTTATTTATATGATTGCATAGAAACCACCAAGTGTTAGGTGTTACAATTTACACCTACACTTAGCTTATTCTTCTTACTTCTTATTGAATTCCCACTTTATTGTTAAAACCCATGATTGAACCTTAGACAATGCAAGTTGGCCTCATAATATGAAAACCCTAGTAAGCTTTCCATGCACATACACACACACACACACACCATGCATGCATGAAGTGGGTGTGTGAGTGCTTAAACTTCCCATTTGGGTTTCTTGGTTTAGTAACTCTCCACGACTAACACTCCTTGGTATTGGTTTGGTTTATCCGAAGTGATGAGGGTCTCACCTGAATAGAGTCCATGCGAATAGGTTTGGGCCGACCTGTGTGTAACATCTGTGCCGGGAGCGTTATCGGAACAGTAATCTGTATAGTAACTGGTACAGTAACTCAGGTACAAACTAGAAGAAATACTTAGAAGCTATTAACATTCGATGCTAAACACAAACTATTACACTATGTTTCTGAAATCCTGATTTAAAACTCATGGTTTAAACAGTCAGAAATACATCAGACAATGATGAACAGGTACACACTTTCTTGATTTAATACTATTATGTATAAACGTATGTGAGGTTAAATAGAACAAAACTATAACAGTTGTTGTTATAGAATGCTAAACCGACGAACTATTCGTATAGGTGACGATCTGTATGAATAAGTCTGAAAGTTTAACGATCTGAAATGATGACTGAACAGTAGAAAACAAAATCAGAAAGTGAAACGTACGATCGTGTTCGTACAGTTAGCGCTCTGTACGAAAACGCGCGTAAGTGACGTTTTCTGACGAAACAAAAATGAAAACGATACGAACGATAATAAATTTAAGGAAATATAATATTTCCTGTTTTACAATTTTGAAACTCATCAGAAATAAATTAAAAGGAAACTATCTTAATTAAAACGTGTAAAGCATAAACGACGCGAACCAATATCGAAACGCGCATTTTAATAAATTACGATAAATAATTCAAGGAAGATAATATTTAAATTATTTACTAGAAATAACCACCTTCAAACATTTCGAAATAAACTCTTTTTATTTATATTACAAAAACGCGCGTAATAATCCGGAAACGCGAGGAAAACGTGAACCGAGCGACCGGAACGAACCCGAATACCCTCGGGGTATTTAAACCACAAACGATAGCATTTATTTCATTTTTCTCACAAACCCCCTCTCTAGCTTCAAACTCGTCTCCCTCTCTCTCTAGCTTCAAACTCGTCTCCCTCTCTCTCACTAAAGATTTCACCTTCAAATCCTCATAACTTGCTTGTTTGTGGGTGAAATCTCGTGTTCTTGGTGTCCACGCGAAGCTATCGTCATCCTCTACAAGGAAGTACAACAGATCTACAAAGATATCCATCCAAAATCAAGGTATGAAAGCTTGAACGTTTGATAAAATAGGGTTTTCTTGTCACATAGTCGACCCACATCTTTTAATCCACTAGAAACCTTGTCACATGAGTTCAACACCCTAGGAACCGTCTACTAGTACTCCCTCAGCACCTAAACTACCTAGTACCAGCCAAAAGTCGGGGGAAGATGATGATGATAACAGGTTCGCGGGTGTGGTGTTTGATTGCAGCAGCTAAGGGCCGAACCTAAGGTCATTGGCCGAACCTTATCTTTAAGTGGCCGAACCCAAGATGGTGACCAAGACAGTAGGGAATCCACGAGTCATGCAGCCTCACGAACCATCACCATGTTCTCGAACCTAAGGAACCACAAACCTTTTTCCTGCGAGCCTACCACTTACACCATCAGCGAACCATTGGTTCGCCAATTACTAGTCCCGAACCCTAGGAGCCGAACCTTCGGCTACAAGCTTTCCATGGCCGAACCTCTTAAATATGCTGGCCGAACCTTGTTTTCTTTACAGGCGAACCTACCTCATCAACCCAGCGAACCGCGGGAACCAAGCCGAACCTTTCTTGCCGAAACATGGAGGGAGCATGAACCTGTTATCACAGACGCATGGGAGGCGAACCTTGCATGCAACCCTCCCCAGCCGAACCTAGTATACTACCATGATCACGAACCCTATGAGCCTGTTGTGAACGAACCCAGGGCTAGAGCCGAACCCTACTAGTTCTAAACATTTGGCCGAACCTCGCCCTCATTCCACAAATGTTCGCTGGGCTGAATTCACCAACTTTGATCGATTCGTTCCTGTGGTCATGATGCTATAACCTGGCCCAAACCCTTTATTCAGCCCACGAAGACTATAAGGTCCATGAGTTTAAATTGGTGCAACACACCTACTTGGCCACTTGAGCCACTTGACCCAAACAGGATCACTATAGGCCCAAAATTCTTAATCATCCAGCCCATAGCCTCATTTAACTCAAGAAACCATGCGGCCCATGTTTATGCTGTGGGCCCACCCTATTAGGCCCAACACGACTATCTTAAACACTCAACTATACCGGCCCAAGCATTCGGCCCAAGTTCATTTGATAAATGGATTATAAAGATTTACATAATTAGTGTGAAAATTAAAGGATTTGATTAATTCTTGGACTTAAGGCAAATCATGACACCTAAGATGTTACACTTCTCAAGAATAACTTTATTGTTATTTACTAATAAGTTCTTACAAGATGCTTAGGACTTATAACGTTTAAGCAAAAGAAATCTAAGTCCTTGTACTTAGAATCTTCTTGTGATGAAACTAAATCAAATTAAATTCTAGATCAATAACAAACGGGTTAAATCTAATTGGGTCGATTGTTCTAAACTCACTAACAAGTTAACGGGGCCGGATGACGACCGAGACTCACAGTGTTAGCCCTGTGTTAGCCAACTTTAGGGCTAACACCAACACCTACACGCACAACAAATCCTTACAAACATATTGTGACAACTAGTACCTGACCGGCCGGCAAGTCCGTACGGTACGTGTACTTACAACAGTAACTATGTGTACATACATGTTTATGAACAGTGTTTGTATAAACAAAATTCTAAATACAAGAAACAGTTGTACGTATTTTCGTGTAAACTTAAATACTGTAAGTACAACATACATTTGAAACATTAGTTGTGTGTATCTAAGTGAAAACTTAAGTACAGTTAACACAACAGATCATGAAAAACAACGGTGTTCAAACGAATAACAAGAACAAATCGGTTGCGATCTGATATCCATAGATGACAGGAATCAGATCGCCGACATTTCAAGGTGAAAACAAGGTGATAACAGGAAGTTTAGTTGAGTCCGACAGTGAGGAAACACAATTCAAACCATATTGCAGTGTCGTTTCAGAATAATAAACTGACAGTGTGTTTGCGTGGGTGACGATTCACACAAACATATATGTGAGTTTAACGTTCTGAAATGAAGACTGGGAAGTAGAAAACCAAAGTCGGAAAGAAAAACCATCGTCGTGTTCGTTCGAATAACGATTCGAACGAATACGCGCGATGGTGACGCGATTCGACGAAACGAAAATGAAAACACGACACGAACGACATTAATTTAATAAAATAAAATAAATAACATTTTACAATTTTGAAACTCATCAAAATAATTAGAATAACTCTTCTTTTATTTATTACAACTAAATTACGCGTAAAATTCCGGATACGCAACGAAATCGCGAACCGAGCAACCGAAACCAACCCGAACATCACACGTGGTATAAAAACCCTAAATGAGCTTTAATTCCTCATTTTATCATTTTCCACTCTCTCTCTACCTTAGATTTCCGGCCACCACTCTCCCGCCACCATTATCCACCTTCAAAGCTTCGTATCTCACTCGTTTGTGGACGAAATCGGGCGTTTTTGGTGTCCACGCGTAGCTCTCAACAAGCTCTACCTAGAAGTACAAGGGATATGAAGTTTTAGCCAGCCAAAAACGAGGTATGAAGCGTACAAGATCTGAAAAATTAGGGTTTCTTGATGTGTTGCTTGGACTTGAGTTCTAGCCGGACCTAAACCCTCATACACGATCACCCTACATTCTTGGAAACCCATCTACACACAACCCTACCATGTGGATCGTTCTGCAACCATCGAGAGTCAAGGATGATGATGAAGCTGGTACAGGTTAGCGTGGGGGGGGAGTAGCCGGCCAAAACTCGGCTGAAACAAGTGTGGGGAACGAACCATTTCATGGGTGGCGAACCCTTGACACCAGCCGAACCCTGGTCATGCTATGGCCGAACCTTTACTCTTCAGGAGAACCCCTTCCTGCTTACGAACCTGCATTCACTCATCTCATCACTGCCGAACCTTCTTGCTGAGGAGGGCCGAACCTTTGATATACACGAGCCCTCCACGAACCTTCAGACCACCACCGAACCTCGGGCCAGTCACGAACCTTGTTTTGGCGAACCATTATCAGCAGATGAACCCTGCATGGACTCGACGAACCTCACATAACCAGGCGAACCCAGCTATCGCCAAACCTTGCTGCTCGAACCTATGCCCATCAGCCGCAACTACCATCGGCCGAACCCTCCCCATGCAGGGCCGAACCTATCTAGCATGTGGCGAACCTTAGAAGAACCCAAGAGGTTCGCTGGAAAGGGCACCGTGTTTCCTATGATCTTCGGCCCAACACACTACCATGATCTATCACACTTTAAATTGATCCATGGGGATTCTTTGTTAGGCCCAAGGACTAGCCACGGCCCACATCCCTTTTGGCAGCCCATGATGAAAACCCATAAGGCCCAACAACATACACCTAGGCCCAACATCATAATGGTTGACTCACGGGAACTTAAATTCGGCCCATGTATCTAACACTTGGCCCAATGGGAGGCCCACATGGTTTAAGGGATAACGAATATTCGGAATCAAACAATTAAAGATAAAAAAACATGGGATTATGATCTAGTTATTTCAATGGTGATAAAAGTTAGTTTTAATGCATCTATCAAGATGAAAACCTAAAATTTTCATTGATAGTTGCATGGTTAATAAATGACCATGTAACAAACTAAATATACTTTATATATATCAAGGGCAACGCGGGAACTTCTAACTCCAAAGTTAAGTAAACACTAGAGTGGGGTACAAGGAGTCATAGAACGCAAGTGAATAACATAACAATTAAATGGTTAAGTGTTAGTAAATTCATGACTATTAGACAAGGGCCGAATGAAAACCGCGACTCATAGACGTTAGCCAATCTTGTGACTAACACACACACGCACACAAATCAATTACAATCAATGCTTACAAATACAGGATCGTGAAAATACAATCACAAATACAATCAAGGAGCGCGTACATTTCTCTATTTAAGCTAAGTCAACCATTTCAGACATAAGGTGAGTTCATATGCCCCTTTTACTTTAATCTTAACTGATTTTAAACTCTCGGGGCTGAGAAACATGCTTACTTTTATTTACTTAAAAGTTTTGCTTAACATATTGTTATTACATTGATTTTAGATAATACTTAATTGTTTATTATCGCTTATCGTTGTATGCATGCTTGTATGATCATGATATGACAGAGGTAATCAGATGAACAAGATAATATATCTTAGTAGTTCATCAACACATTATAATAACATAGTTGTAAGATTTTATCTTATAACACCTAGTTATTCTTACAAAAACAAACATTGGAATACTCACAGGCAAACATATGAATGTTATAAAGATACTAGGTATCTTTGTAATAACATTCGACACAAGAGTTAAGTAAGTGTAATAGGACAAGTCCTTTTTACACTTAGCTTTACAACTCAATACATATTACAGGAGAACATGGAACAAAGAATGATAATCATGATAATGTAACTTCATGATAACAACATCATTCACCCAATAATTAACATAATGTAATAAGACAAGTTCTTATTTAACTTTGTTAATAACACTGAGAACATATGACATTGAGAACAATAACACGGATGAACACAATTACAATTAGTTACTGTTGACCTGTTGTATTATATCACTTCAATCATGTGCCATTTATACAAGTTGATCATGTAAGCCCCTATAATTCGCTGACCAGTTAGTTTGACGTGACTAAACCGACGATAGCATAGTGGTACCATAGGTTTGACAAACCTCTAGCTTGTAGGGCTAGTATGTTGATCGTATTGATTCATTGGCCGGTACGGTGACAGGGAGACTTCAAGTCAGGTTCTGGAAAGCGACACATGGTGATATTAATCTGCAGTGATAAGTAATTAATCCATCGTTTCTTCTTGACTAGTAGACTGAGTAATTTATATTTCTCATGTCATATTACTAGTAACTGTTTCGATGAGGTCTATGGATACACAAGGTGGTAGAGGTAAATCGGATGCCTTGAAGTCTGATTACGTGAGGATTTCAATGGATTCCTTTTATGCTCTATGCACTACAAGTTGAGTACAAATATCAATTGGTTAACTAACACTTTAAATATTTAAATGTGAAACAACAGTTAACCCCACAATTATAGAATAATACAAGGAACAAATTGAGAATCTAATATCCTTAATACACATATTGGTTATCAATACTTCGGTTTGATAACTACAACGTTATCATCATATTATTCTATACATGAGAACACATGTGATCAAGAATGAGATGAACATGTGAATTTGGGAATGGAAATCAATAGTTGTAGTTGCAAGTAGTGTGGAGTTCTAGTAGTGATGTCGTGGGATGTTGGCTAGGGCTTAGTTCCCTTACATATGCCCTATATATAAGCATTACTACTAGGATGATATAAGACATGTAAATATAAACAATTGAGAAGCCATTAAGGGAACAGGTAAACATACAACATACAAGTAACATAACATACATTGTGATTGTGCATGTGAATGAATCATGGTTTTCAAGTAACATACTTATGAACTCACCAACCTAGTGTTGACTTTGTTTAAATGCATGTTTTCTCAGGTGATGAACATGTGTAGTTACATATATGCATGGACTAAGCTAATGGACTTTTAGAAGACCTAGCTTTATTTTGTGTTGCATGCTTTTGGTGACAAGAACAATGAATCATCTTTTGTATATCTTGTACAGATACAAGATATAGTTACATTGATTCTTTTTGGTAGATTTACTTGATTAAATTATGAAAGCTACATTGTAATTTAATCTTGTAATTCTATATCATGGATGTGTTTGCATTTCTCATTTATTTATCATGTGCTATGTAAACAATCTGATCATTTGATTATCACTCAAGATATCGCGCCTCGGGAACCTTCCGCCCGACAGGAAAACCCGATCCGTTCCCGCCGGCCCAGGGTGTGACACATATGCTTATAAGATACAAACACTATGAAATCAATATAGGATTGTGAACATCACAACAAGTACAACCAACGAGCGCGTGTATTCCAGTTAAGATAAGTCAACCACTTCAAACACAAGGTGAGTTCATTTGTCCCTTTTCAAATTTATTTGTTTTACTTCGGGACTGAGAAGAATGTTAAACATTTTAAGAAATTATTGAAAGGTTATTTAATGCTTTTAAGAAACTATATACTTGATGCTTAAACTACGCGCTTGATGCTTATGCTACAAACTAGAATCTTAAACTATATGCTTGAGGCTTACGCTACAGACTTGAAGCTTAAACTAGATGGTTGATACTTACAAACTCTATGCTCAAAATAGATATTTAGGTTAATGCTACAAAATCTATGCTTAGATTATATGCTAGAACTAAAGCTACAGATTCAATGCTAATGCTATTTATACTATGCTTGTTTGCTTAAAGCTTTTGAAACATTCAAATGCATAAGGTGTAACACCCCACCTCGTTTTTCCAGCAATATTGTCCGCTTTGCCAATTATAGCTCACGGCTTTGCTTTTGGTTACCCGGGTGAAAACTTCCCAGGGGGTCACCCATCCTGGATTGCTGTCACCTGAGCACGCTTAACTGTGGAGTTCTCCTCTCATCCGCTACCATTAAGCCCCAAAACGCGTTGTTGGTATAAGAGGCGGGTTTACATATGAACCAAGATCTCCCCAGTCCACTGACCGATGTGGGATTAGCCCGAGTATCCCGGGAGAGGATACTTTTTATGTTTTTATTATTTGGGGTGAAACATGTTATTAAATCTTTTAAACTATTCTGTGCAACTAGTTTATGACATTATACATATTGAACATTAGTTAACATTTAGCATTGATCACCCCTAGTGACTATGATAGATCTATTGACCGGCCATTCCACTGTGTTTGATTTACCCTTCGGGGGAAGCCCGCAGTGATAGTTACTAGTTCAAGCATTGCGATGCTTACCATGGTCAAACATTATTATGTTAACATTAGTTGATCTGCTTTATCTACTAATTCAATATTGTATGTTCATATTGCTTGGTTACACATATTACTTATAACATTTACAAACATTTATTCAACTATTTTGGTGTGTGTGCTTAAACCTGTGAAGCTCACCAACTTTATAGTTGACCTTTTATTTAAACATGTTTCAGGTGGAAATGTTACTTAGGCCTACAAGGAAATTTAAATTTAGTTTTGTTTTATGTTTAGACTTTAATTGTTTGAATTATTATTTCCTTCATGATGTAATGGATGTTATTTGAATGGTAAATTTGAATTTATTAGAATAAATGGTTTGAATGTATTATAATAAACACCCTGTGCTTTTGAACAATCTACACTTCGTGTACGCTCCGATGATTCCGCCATTGGTTGGGGTGTTACATAAGGAAACTAATGTTAAAACTAGAAATGCTTATGAAAACCATGTCTATGAAAACTTGGAACTTAAACTTAGAAAGACCATATGTTCTAACTTCTATAAATATTTGATATACTTGGGATGCTTGGAAAACGCGAATACTTGATATACTTGGAATGCTTGAAACACGCGAATACTTGATATACTTGAAATGCTTGAAACACGCGAATACTTGATATACTTGGAATACTTGAAACATGTGAATACTTGATACGCTTGGAATACTTGAACACTCGAATGCTTGATACATTTGGAATGCTCAGACTACATACTGAATGACTGCCGCGTGTTGACCTGCGTGTCAACCCCTACTAGTCATCAGTGAAACTATGTGAATGTGTTAAACTTGTATGCTTAAGCTATAGGACTTTGTCAGACAGACTGTTGACCGCCGCGTCTTGACATTGGTCAAGCCCTACTAGTCATCAGCGCTCTTCGTTGTCAGAATCATGTAAGACAGACTGATTGGCCGCCGCGTCTTGATATTGGTCAAACCCTACTAGTCATTCAGTGTTCTTCTTGATTCATCCATGGTTATGACAAGTGACTAGAATGATTTGGGTTCTTCTAACATCAGTGCCGGACACGTTGCCGGAACAGTGATCGCTACAGTATCTTGCACAGCAACTCAGTTACATATTACGTGAAACTATGTTTATGCTATTGATACATAATGCTTAACATGAAACTATTATGCGATTGTCTGAAATCTGATTAAAACCTTAGGGTTTAACAGTCAGAAACGTATCAGACAACACAATATTGAAACCCAGATACTTGATTTGATGCTATTGTGTATAAACGTATGTGAGGGTAAACAAAACAAAACCATAACGGTTGTTGTTACGGAATGCTAAATAGACGAATTATTCATATAGGTGACGATCTGTACGAATGATTCTGAGAGTTTAACATTCTGAAATAATGACTGAAAAGTAGAAAACAAAAGTTTGAAAGCCAAACCATCGTCGTGTTCGTTCGAATGACGATTCAAACGAATACGCACGATGGTGACGCGTTCTGACGAAACGAAAACGAACATGAAAACGAAATACGACGCGAACGATAATAAATTTAAGGAAATATAATATTTCATGTTTTACAATTTTGAAACTCATCAAAATGTAAATAAATGAAACTACTTCATCTAAAGTACGTAAAATACGCGCGACGACTACGCGATTCGATTCAAACAGTAAATTAAACGTTTTAGAAAATTTAAAATAAATGAAACGTAATTAGTAATTTATTAGGAAAACCACCTAAATTAATATATTAAACTCTATCTTTAAAAACCGAGACGTTTATCGCGAAAACGAAATAGAAACGACGCTTATTCGAGGTAAAAATCAGATTTTTGTTGCGAATTTTAGGGTTTTCTAACCCTTATTCAAACCCACTTTGTTTCCGGTTAACACCCCTCAAAATCCTAGGGAAATCACTCACTAAGCATTTAGAGTAGTGTAGGAACAACTGTTAGTTCATACCTCAGTCGATTTGCTCGAGTACCATGGCTGCAATGGAGAGGAGCTCGATGGATGAATGGAACAACTAGCTAGCTGTATGGCTAATCTTTCGGCCGAGTTGCTAGCTTAGGCCGAAAGGCCCCATTCGATCGCCACCATGTTATTCGCTGCTAACCACATTCGACCAAGCCTCATTCGGTCGGCACTTCTTCCTTCGACCACCCCCTCCATTCGACCACTCTTCATTCGGTCCGGGCTTCTCACATTCGGCTATCACCTATTCGACAGCCCACTCGACCAGGCTACCCCTATTCGGCCGAGTGATTCGAGCATGGCCTTTCGGCTAAGGGTGGGTTAGAACCATCAATCACAAACAACAAACTTTGGATGACATGGGATGCATGAGTAGCCATGTAAAACCCCATGCATGTGTATGTGTGTGCATGGGAGATTTTAGGGTTTTTCCTAAACAAGAGATTGATTTTGTTGTAAACAAAGAAGTTAAGTTTAAAATTTTCATACTAAAGAGTGGGACATCAATACTTTGCTAAACAAAGGTAGAACATATGCCTTGATATCACATGGGGTTGAAACTAAACAAAGCCTAAGGCAAACATATCAAAGCTTTTACTTATTTGAGCATGAAACATGATTTGCAAAGAACTTAACAAAATTTTAGTGGCTACTATACTACATGCAACCAAGTTAGATGATTCTAATGAACCTTCTAATCTAAATTTGTACATACGAAAGATCTAAGAAGCAACGGAAGCTAAAACTAAAAGCTTAGGCTTAGAGTTAATCAGTTGGGTAAACCTAAGACTAATAAACAAATCTGTGAATTTCTTAATTACACATTATGGTTTAAATAGATGGAATCAATAATAACCTTTCTTAAATTAATTAAATGATCTTTAACAAAAGGGTTGCTTAAAATAAATTATTTCAAAACCATTAACTAAAATCTTGAAAGGGTTACTTACGGGATTTGGGTTCACTTATGGGGGAATAACCTAGACTGATTGGAGAAACTTAGAAAACTCGTTAGTAACATAGGACACTTAGTTGCACACCGAGACCAAAACCCCACTCCGCGTCTATTATAACGACTTATCGCATTCGAATCTCTTAAAACAACTCAGGTGATTGAGGATACTTAAGCTACAACAATAGAGCGCGCATTTTCTGTGGTAGATTATAGTTAGCAACACAGGTGAGTTCATTGTCCCTTTTCAAACTATTTTGAGATTTTACTTCGGGACTGAGAAGCATGTTAAACCCTTTAAACAAATGTTTAACTGTTGCAATTATGCTTTTATATTTATTCAAAATATTAATGCTAAATGCTAAGGCTACGAGTTAATGCTAAATGCTAATGCTACGAGTTAATGCTAAATGCTAATGCTACGGGTTAATGCTAAATGCTAATGCTACGGGTTAATGCTACACATTAAAGCTATGGGTTTATGCTAGATGCTAATGTTAATGCTAATTGCTGATACTATATGCTAATACTATCGGATAATGCTAATACGAACGCTAAAAGCTAATGATTCTATACTAATGCTAATGCTATATACATACATACTAAATGCTTGAAATGCTCAGAATGCTTTAAACTTTGTATGCTTTATATGCTTGCGATGCTAAAACAACGGTTTGGCCTCTCAGTGCTTGCCTTACCGGTTGTGAAGCTAGTACTTGTGCACAAGATACGTAAACGCTATGCTATATGAATGCTATAAACTTGTATGCTAAAGCTATTGGCTATGGTAAAACATACTGTTTTGGTCTCTCAGTGCTTGCCATAGGGTGTTCTCTATAGTCGGGACTTGAAGGAACAGACCGTCGGCCTCTCAGTGCTTGCCATAGGTTGACCTTCATAGTCCAGATTAGAAGGAACAGACTGTTGGTCTCTTAGTGCTTGCCATACAGTGATTCCTCCTTGTCCATTCATGGTTGTGATATGTGACTAGTGTGATTCTGGATTTCTTTAGTTGACTTTGTGTCATCTTAGAAATCCTTAATCAAAGCACCGATGTTGCTAACCACAATTAAATCCGATATGGATTGATACTGGATTCCTCAGGGTGTTCAGTTGTCCATAAAGGTAACTCTCAAAGCTAGACTTGCGGATGTTATTGTATGTGTGTTGAAACTTCCAAAAAAAATGCTAAAGCTATGATGGGAATGGGACTGGATGGTAGGTAAAATGCTTAATTATTATTAACAGCAGTGTCATATGCGAATTAGTATGTGGTGGGATGGCGTCTGGGCGGGTTGTAGGCTCGACTCAGGGGTATGCCCTATATATAAGCATACCGATTTGGATATTACATGTGCTGTTAATGAGGTTCGCTATGCGGCTGGGTCTTTTAGCAAGCGAGCTTTAACGTGGTGGAACGTGTAGATCAGAGCAAGAGGTAGAGATGAGGCACTGACTATGCCTTGGGCGGATTTCAAAATTCTTCTGAGGAATGAATTCTGTCCGAAGCATGAACTACAACAGCTAGAAGTGGAGCTCTCAAACCATGTGATGAAGGGAGCCGATCATATGACTTTTACCACTCGCTATCATGAACTGGTAGCCCTGGTGCCGGAGATGGTGCCAACATTAGAAAAGCTGATTGATCGATATGTAGCAGGACTACCCTCTTGTATTGAAAGTATTGTGCTGGCTGCATATCCTGCTACTTTGGAGTCAGCCATCTCCCTTTCAGCTAAACTTACTAATGTGATGGTAAAGTCAGGAGTTTTGAAAGATGATGCGGGGAAAGCTAAGGAAACAACAAAGAAACCCGAGCACCACCAAAAGAAGAAGCAAAAGGTTGTCAAGAACTATGTGATGGCCACTCCTCTCCAACAAGTTACTACAGCACCTGCCCAGGTTGCACCCAAAAACTATGTGGGAATGCATCCTCATTGTACACAATGCAAATTTCATCATCCTGCTACGGCGCAATGCAGGAAATGCAACAACTGTGGCCGATTAGATCACCTAGCTCAGCAGTGTCGGCCTCCAGCAACTCAAGCTGCAAACAATGCTGCTGTAGCACTTCCTCCACCACCAAGACCTGGCAATCACAACAACAATAACAGGGGATGCTATAACTGTGGAGAATTAGGCCATTTCTCCAGAGAGTGCCCAAGGCGAGTGCAACAAGGAGCCCAAGAACCTCGCAGACGAGCTTTTGTGATTGAGGCCAATGCAGCACGCCAAGACCCTAACGTGGTCACTGGTACATTTCTTATACATGACTCTTATGCATCTATTTTATTTGACACTGGTGCAAATCAGAGTTTTATTTCATCTGACTTTGCACGTCAACTTAACCTTACTGAGGAAACTTTAGACTCCCCTTATATCATCGAAGTAGCGAATGTGAAACAAATAACAGCTAGCACTATACTTAGGAACTGCCCACTTACACTTATTGATCATACATTTACCATCGACTTAATACCGATGGAGCTGGGCAGTTTCGACATCATAGTTGGAATGGATTGGCTATCTCTCAATAAAGTGGAAGTCATCTGTTCTGAAAAGCTACTTCGGATTCCGTTGATGAGTGATCGTGTATTGGAAGTTCGTGGGGATCAAGCAAAGCATAGTGTCAAAATCATATCTTGCATCAAGGCGCGTAAGTGTCTACAGAAGAAGTGTGTAGCTTTCTTGGCTCACGTGGTGGAGAAGGAGAAAGAAAAGAAAACAATACAAGACGTGCCGATAGTAAGGGAATACACTGAAGTGTTTCCTGAAGACCTACCAGGTTTGCCACCGGTGCGACCGGTAGAGTTTCGTATTGATTTGATTCCTGGAGCAACACCTGTTGCTAAATCTCCATACAGGTTAGCACCTTCGGAGATGCAGGAATTGTCAAACCAACTACAGGAGCTACTTGATAAATGTTTCATCCGACCGAGCTACTCACCTTGGGGAACTCCGGTTTTGTTCATAAAGAAGAAGGATAGATCTTTTCGTATGTGCATAGACTACAAGGAACTGAACAAGCTAACCATCAAGAATCGGTATCCATTACCGGGGATTGATGATTTATTTGATCAACTGCAAGGAGCTCAGTATTTCTCGAAGATTGATTTGCGATCTGGATACCATCAGCTTAGAGTGCAAGACGAAGACATACCGAAGACGGCTTTCCGTACTAGATACAGGCATTACGAGTTCATGGTGATGCCTTTTGGATTGACGAATGCACCAGCGGTTTTTATGGATCTCATGAACCGTGTGTGCAAGCCGTATTTGGATCAGTTTGTTATTGTCTTCATTGATGACATACTGATCTATTCTAAAAGCGAAGCAGAGCACGAGCAACATCTCAGAATGATCTTGGAGCTGTTGAAGGAAGATAAACTCTACGCCAAATTCTCAAAGTGTGAATTTTGGTTGAAAGAGGTTCAATTTCTGGGTCATGTAGTCAACAGTGAGGGAATACATGTTGATCCTGCCAAGATCGAAGCAATAAAGGACTGGGACACTCCGAAGACACCGACGGAGATACGTTCCTTTCTAGGCTTGGCAGGCTATTACAGAAGGTTTATCTCAAACTTTTCTAAGATAGCCCTGCCACTCACAAAGCTAACACAGAAAAGCGAGCCATTTGTTAGGGAACAGAAGCAAGAATATGCCTTTCAGACCTTGAAGCAAAGGCTATGTGATGCTCCGATCTTATCTCTCCCAGATGGTTGTGATGACTTTGTAGTGTACTGTGAGGCATCCCATCAGGGACTCGGCTGTGTGCTAATGCAGCGAGACAAGGTTATTGCGTATGCCTCGAGACAACTGAAGATTCATGAGAAGAATTACACTACTCATGATCTGGAACTGGGAGCTGTGATATTTGCCTTGAAAATCTGGAGACGTTACTTATATGGCACCAAGTGTACCATATTTACTGATCACAAAAGTCTGCAACACATATTTGATCAGAAGGAACTCAACATGCGACAGCGACGTTGGGTTGAGCTTCTGAATGATTACGACTGTGTAATCAAGTACCATCCGGGCAAGGCAAACGTTGTAGCTGATGGCTTGAGTTGGAAGGAACGAGTCAAACCCTTGCGCGTCAGAGCCATGGGAATGACTGTGCAAACCAGCCTACATGACACTATTATGCAAGCACAACAAGAGGCGATTGAACAATGAAACTTGAAGAAAGACTTAGATTGTGGAGTGGAAAAGCAATTGGAAACCACCTGATGGACTTGTCTACTACAAGGATCATATATGGATTCCTGCAGTAGATGAGTTGAGAAAGCTTATTTTTGACGAAGCACACAAGACCAAATACTCTGTACATCCCGGTGCTGATAAGATTTACCAAGACTTAAGTGCGTATTATTCGTGGCCGGCTATGAAGAAAGACATAGCCAAGTACGTTGGTAGATGTCTCACGTGTGCTAAAGTGAAGGCGGAACACCAGAAACCGTCAGGTTTACTGGAACAGCCTGAAATTCCACTTTGGAAGTGGGAACAGATAGCTATGGACTTTGTTACTAAGCTACCCCGCACTTCTAGTGGACATGACACTATTTGGGTTATCGTTGATCGATTGACCAAATCTGCTCATTTCTTGCCGATGCGAGAAACTTACACGATGGAGAAGCTAGCTAAACTCTACATCAACGAGATAGTGGTACGCCATGGTGTGCCATTGTCTATCATTTCAGATCATGATAGCAGATTCACATCAAGGTTCTGGCAATCATTGCAGAAATCTCTGGGGACACAATTAAAATTGAGTACAGCTTATCATCCACAAACGGATGGTCAAACCGAACGTACTATACAAACCCTAGAGGACATGTGTTCTAGACTTCGGTGGAAATTGGGACTCTCATTTGCCACTGATTGAATTCTCCTACAACAACAGTTATCATAGTAGCATCGGATGTGCGCCGTTCGAGGCTCTCTATGGTCGCAAATGTCGATCGCCGATCTGTTGGTCGGAAGTGGGAGATAATCGTATAACAGGGCCAGAACTCATTCAAGAGACTACAGACAAAATTGCTTAGATACAACAAAGGCTACAAGCAACTCGAAGTATACAAAAGAGCTATGCCGATAAACGGCGCAAGCCGTTGGAATTCCAAGTGGGGTACCGCGTTATGCTAAAGGTGTCCCCATGGAAAGGCGTAGTCTGTTTTGCAAAGAAAGGCAAGCTAACACCACGATACGTAGGACTGTTCGAGATTGTTGAACGTATTGGTCCTGTGGCGTACAGACTAAGATTACCAGATGAACTTAGTGGTGTACACGACATGTGTTTCACGTCTCAAACTTGAAGAAATGCCTTGCGGATGAAACACTTATCATACCGATTGAAGAAATTCAATTGGACGAACACTTACACTTTTTTGAAGAACCTTTGGAGATTATGGATCGCAAGGTTAAGAAACTGAGGCGAAGCCGTATTCCTATTGTTAAGGTTCGATGGAATTCAAGGCACGGACCCGAGTTTACTTGGGAACGCGAAGATCACATGAAGACTAAGTATCCCCAACTCTTTACAGAGGAAGCCGTACCGAATAACGATTCTTAAATTTCGTGACGAAATTTCTCTAACAAGGGGAGACTATAACATCAGTGCCGGACACGTTGCCGGAACAGTGATCGCTACAGTATCTTGCACAGTAACTCAGGTACATATTACGTGAAACTATGTTTATGCTATTGATACATAATGCTTAACATGAAACTATTATGCGATTGTTTGAAATCTGATTAAAACCTTAGGGTTTAACAGTCAGAAACATATCAAACAACACAGTATTGAAACACAGATACTTGATTTGATGCTATTGTGTATAAACGTATGTGAGGTTAAACAAAACAAAACCATAACGGTTGTTGTTACAAAATGCTAAACAGACGAATTATTCCTATAGGTGACGATGTGTACGAATGATTATGAGAGTTTAACGTTATGAAATAATGACTGAAATGTACAAAACAAAAGTTGGAAAGCCAAACCATCGTCTTGTTCGTTCGAATGACGATTCAAACGAATACGCGCGATGGTGACGCGTTCTGACGAAACGAAAACGAACATGAAAACGAAATACGACGGAACGATAATAAATTTAAGGAAATATAATATTTCCTGTTTTACAATTTTGAAACTCATCAAAATGTAAATAAATGAAACTACTTCATCTAAAGTACGTAAAATACGCGCGACGACTACGCGATTCGATTCAAACAGTAAATTAAACGTTTTAGAAAATTTAAAATAAATGAAACGTAATTAGTAATTTATTAGGAAAACCACCTAAATTAATATATTAAACTCTATCTTTAAAAACCGAGACGTTTATCACGAAAACGAAATAGAAACGGCGCTTTTACGTGAAACCGAACGGAACCGAACGGACCGGAACATACCGGGTATTTTGGGAAGCATTTAAAGACATTAAATTGCCATAAATACTTCCCAACCACCAGCCACCATCTCCATCTCGTTCACTCTCTCTCTCTCTACATTTTCTCTCTCTAGAAACCAAGACCCGATCTCTCTCGTTTCTCGACCAAATCGAGTGATTTTGGTGTCTAAACGACCACCACATCACGTAGATTGTAGAAGTACAGGGGATCTAAGCTTTGAACCGCTCTATTTGAGGTAAAAATCAGATTTTTGTTGCGAATTTTAGGGTTTTCTAACCCTTATTCGAACCCACTTTGTTTCCGGTTAACACCCCTCAAAATCCTAGGGAAATCACTCATTAAGCATTTAGAGTAGTGTAGGAACAACTGTTAGTTCATACCTCAGTCGATTTGCTCGAGTACCACGGCTGCAATGGAGAGAAGCTCGATGGCCGAATGGAACAACCAGCTAGCCGTATGGCTAATCTTTCGGCCAAGTGGCTAGCTTAGGCCGAAAGGCCCCATTCGATCGCCACCATGTCATTCGCTGCTAACCACATTCGACCAAGCCTCATTCGGTCGGCACTTCTTCCTTCGACCACCCCTCCATTCGACCACTCTTCATTTGGTCCGGGCTTCTCACATTCGGCTATCACCTATTCGACAGCCCATTCGACCAGGCTACCCCTATTCGGCCGAGTGATTCGAGCATGGCCTTTCGGCTAAGGGTGGGTTAGAACCATCAATCAGAAACAACAAACTTTGGATGACATGGGATGCATGTAGCCACGTAAAACCCCATGCATGTGTATGTGTGTGCATGGGAGATTTTAGGGTTTTTCCTAAACAAGAGATTGATTTAGTTGTAAACAAAGAAGTTAAGTTTAAAGTTTTCATACTAAAGAGTGGGACATCAATACTTTGCTAAACAAAGGTTGAACATATGCCTTGATATCACATGGGGTTGAAACTAAACAAAGCCTAAGGCAAAAATATCAAAGCTTTTACTTATTTGAGCATGAAACATGATTTGCAAAGAACCTAACAAAATTTTAGTGGCTACTATACTACATGAAACCAAGTTAAATGATTCTAATGAACCTTCTAATCTAAAGTTGTACATACGAAAGATCTAAGAAGCAACGGAAGCTAAAACTAAAAGCTTAGGCTTAGAGTTAATCAGTTGGGTTAACATATGACTAATAAACAAATCTATGAATTTCTTAATTACACATTATTGTTTTAATAGATGGAATCAATAATAACCTTTCTTAAATTAATTAAATGATCTTTAACAAAAGGGTTGCTTAAAATAAATTATTTCAAAACCATTAACTAAAATCTTGAAAGGGTTACTTACGGGATTTGGGTTCACTTATGGGGGAATAACCTAGACTGATTGGAGAAACTTAGAAAACTCGTTAGTAACATAGGACACTTAGTTGCACACCGAGACCAAAACCCCACTCCGTATCTATTATAACGACTTATCGCATTCGAATCTCTTAAAACAACTCAGGTGATTGAAGATACTTAAGCTACAACAATAGAGCGCGCATTTTCTGTGGTAGATTATACTTAGCAACACAGGTGAGTTCATTGTCCCTTTTCAAACTATTTTGATATTTTACTTTTGGACTGAGAAGCATGTTAAACCCTTTAAACAAATGTTTAACTGTTGCAATTATGCTTTTATATTTATTCAAAATATTAATGCTAAATGCTAAGGCTACGAGTTAATCCTAAATGCTAATGCTACGAGTTAATGCTAAATGCTAATGCTACGGGTTAATGCTAAATGCTAATGCTACGGGTTAATGCTACACATTAAAGCTATGGGTTTATGCTAGATGCTAATGTTAATGCTAATTGCTGATACGATATGCTAATACTATCGGATAATGCTAATACGAACGCTAAAAGCTTATGATTCTATACTAATGCTAATGCTATATACATACATACTAAATGCTTGAAATGCTCAGAATGCTTGAAACTTTGTATGCTTTATATGCTTGCCATGCTAAAACAACGGTTTGGCCTCTCAGTGCTTGCCTTACATGTTGTGAAGCTAGTACTTGTGCACAAGATACGTAAACGCTATGCTATATGAATGCTATAAACTTGTATGCTAAAGCTATTGGCTATGGTAGAACATACTGTTTTGGTCTCTCAGTGCTTGCCATAGGGTGTTCTCCATAGTCGGGACTTGAAGGAACAGACCGTCGGCCTCTCAGTGCTTGCCATAGGTTGAACTTCATAGTCCAGATTAGAAGGAACAGACTGTTGGGCTCTCAGTGCTTGCCATATAGTGATTTCTCCTTGTCCATTCATGGTTGTGATATGTGACTAGTGTGATTCTGGATTTCTTTAATTGACTTTGTGTCATCTTAGAAATCTTTAATCAAAACACCGATGTTGCTAACCACAACTAAATCCGATATGGATTGATACTGGATTCCTTAGGGTGTTCAGTTGTCCATAAAGGTAACTCTCAAAGCTAGACTTGCAGATGTTATTGTATGCGTGTTGAAACTTTCAAACAAAATGCTAAAGCTATGATGGGAATGGGACTGGATGGTAGGTAAAATGCTTAATTATTATTAACAGTAGTGTCATATGCGAATTAGTATGTGGTGGGATGGCGTCTGGGCGGGTTGTAGGCTCGACTTAGGGGGTATGCCCTATATATAAGCATACCAAATCTCTTTTGATATCTTGTACAGATACAAGATAGAAACATTTGATTCTTTTGATAGGTTTACTCAGTTAAATTATCAAACATTGATATTGTAATTTAACTTTGTAATCCTAGTTTAATGCTAATTGTGCTTTAGTTACTCTTAACATTGATGCTATGTAAACAATCTGATCAACATGATTATCACTCACGATATCGCGCCCCGAGAACCTTCCGCCCGGCGGGGAAGTTGATCCGTCCTGCCGGGTCGGGGTGTGACAGTTCTTCTAGCTGACTCTGTGTCAGCTTGAAGGTTTCTCTATCATAACACGTCATGAGTTATATTTAGGATCATTATGGATGGATGCTGAATTCCCTAGGGTGTTCAGCTGTCCATAATGGTGCCTCTCAAACTCAATACTCATAAGGCATGGAATTAATAGGGTGGAGTGAAACGCTTAATTATCATTAACAACAATATGATAAGCAGCCCGGTATGTGGTGGGACGGTGGCTGGGGCTTGTCCCCTACATATGCCCTATATATAAGCATACTTGGTTGGATAACATAGGTGGTTGTTAGTGAGGTTAAGGTTGTCATTTCGGGGAAAACAAAGTAAACATTTTCAGGGTAATCAAATGCTAAGAATCATATGTCATGGAATCAAGGTAGTGGAATGAAATGCTTAATTATCATTAACAACAATATGTTAAGCATCCTGGTATGTGGTGGGACGGTGGCTGGGGCTTGTCCCCTACATATGCCCTATATATAAGCATACTCGGTTGGATAACATAGGTGGTTGTTAGTGAGGTTAAGGTTGTCATTCAGGGAATCAAGGTAAACAATTACAGGGTAATCGAATTCAATGCATCGAATGTTACGGAATCAAAGATGTCGGATGAAACGCTTAATTATCATCAGGAAAAATATATCATGTGGTTTGGTATGTGGTGGGACGGTGGCTGGGCGGACGGTAAGTTCGACCCTACATATGCCCTATATATAAGCATACTGAAACAGATGGTATAGGTGGTTAATGGTGAGGTTAAGGTTGTCATTCAAAGGATTTTTCGAACTATTTTTACATAAAACTACATGAACTCACTAACCATTGTGTTGACTTTATTTTCTTACATGCTTTCTCAGGTAACGCACATGAATAGGCTCAGACTTCAGGACTGCATGCTAGGATACTCAGACAGAGGACCTAGTAGACTTTTGGAAAGCACATATTTTGGTTGATTGATACGAATCACTTTTGACATCTTGTACAGATACATGATAGGAACATTTGATTTTACGATAGGTTTACTTAGTTAAATTATTGAAACTTGCTATTGTAATTTAACTTTGTAATCCTATTTAAATGTTTTATTATGCTTTAATTATTCTTGACATTGATGCTATGTAAACAATCTGATCATCACGATTATCATTCATGATATCGCACCCCGAGAACCTTCCGCCCGACGGGGATTTCGATCCAACCCCACCGGCTCGGGGTGTGACAGATTGGTATCAGAGCTCAAGGTTATAGAGAATAATAGGTCACATACTTAAACGGTTTGGCCTAGACTATAACTTAGGACCCTCATGTAAAGAACATAGGATTTAAGATTGCATTATGTCTTCTGCATTCGATCATTGCACTAACCAATATCCTTTGGTTATGATAAGAATGCCACCTAGAGGACTCCCGACTCCGGTACCTACTGCACAGACCTCAGCACCGCACTCTTCAACACCATCACCGCCTGATTCACTGCCGCCTCTTCCTCCTCCACTGGACCCTCCTCCGAACCCGACTGCAACTATAGTTCTGTATCCTGCTACTATTGCCTTGGCAACGTTGCTGAGCAGTCAGCTGACTAACCAGCTGAAGGATATCATCCCAGAGATGATCAACAAAATTCAAGGCCACGGTAACAACTCCTGGCATACTACGGGGGAAGCTAGTGGAAACACCGGTGCTACTTCAGACTATTCCTACAAATCTTTCGGAGGATGCAAACCGCCAAGCTTTAGCGGCGTCGAAGGAGCCGTTGGACTGATCCAATGGATAGAGGAGATGGAGACTACATTGGACCTAAGCAGTTGTCCGGAACGACATAAGGTTCGCTATGCCGCTGGATCTTTCAGTAAGCATGCCCTAACTTGGTGGAACTCCTAGATAAATGCTTGAGGTAGGGATGAAGCGCTAGCCATGCCTTGGGCAGAATTCAAAACCCTTCTAAGGAATGAATTCTGTCCTAAGCATGAACTACAGAAGCTGGAAGTTGAACTCTCAAACCATGTGATGAAAGGAGCCGATCACATGCCATACACTACCCGCTATCATGAATTGGTAGCCTTGGTGCGTGAGATGGTGCCAACTCTGGAAAAGCGAATTGACCGATATGTAGGAGGATTGCCATCTTGCATATAGGGCATTGTACTTGCTGCAAACCCTGCAACTTTAGAGTCCGCGATTTCTTTGTCCGCTCAACTCACTGACGTGATGGTGAAGTCAGGAGAGTTGAAAGACGACTCGGGCAAGGCTAAAGAGGAACAACCGAAGAAGAAACAAAAAGTCATCCAACAATACGCGATGCCCACACCACTCAATCAAGTTGCTGGAGTACTTGCTAAAGCTGCACGCAAACCTTACACTGGTGAACATCCTTAATGTGCACAATGTCAGTTTCATCATGCTGCCACCATGCCGTGTAGGCAGTGTACCAACTGTGGCCGAAAAGGCCATATGGCTCAACACTGTCGAACTTCACCGGCACCGGCCGTAAACAATGCTGCCATGGAAATGCCACCACTACAAAACCCTGCCAACCACAACAACAACAATCAGGGATGCTATAAATGTGGAGAATTAGGTCATTCTCTAGGGACTGTCAGAAGAGAGCACAACAAGGAGCTCAAGTGCCTTGTGGGAGAGCATTTATGATCGAAGCCGCTGCAGCACGCCAAGACCTGGAGACGGGTACTGGTATGTAGTATCTCCTTACTCATAAGACTTTATTTTATTTTGGTATTAGTATGAATAAGAAATTTAACTTATTCCTATTAGTACAATCACATAAGTATTCCATGGAACTTAGGAATTCTTTTATTGTGATAGAAACAATGAAAGAATCCTCGATAAACGTATATGACATAAGTAGGAAACTACAGCTAACACCAAGGTTGTGCAACAATTGATGCTCATAGCATCAGTTTATTTTGAACAACAAAGTGTTAGAATTACGCAGTTAAGTAGCAAACCTTAGCAATAAGACAACTATGAGCAATAAGACTATCAAAACTTTGAGGCTATACATAAGAAATCTCGGACGCGACCCATAGTTTAATTTGGGAGTGTAAAAGCCTTACATCATACAAAAGTCTTCTCACTTGTTTACAAAGTAAGTCGTACCGATAATAACTTTTAAATTTCGGGACGAAATTTCTTTAACAAGGGGAGACTGTAACATCTGTGCCGGGAGCGTTACCGGAACAGTAATCTGTACAGTAACTGGTACAGTAACTCAGGTACAAACTAGAAGAAATACTTAGAAGCTATTAACATTCGATGCTAAACATAAACTATTACACTATGTTTCTGAAATACTGATTTAAACCTCATGGTTTAAACAGTCAAAAATACATCAGACAACGAAGAACAGGTACACACTTGCTTGATTTAATACTATTATGTATAAACGTATGTGAGGCTAAATAGAACAAAACTATAACAATTGTTGTTATAGAATGCTAAACCGACAAACTATTCGTATAGATGACGATCTGTACGAATAAGTCTGAAAGTTTAACGATCTGAAATGATGACTAAACAGTAGAAAACAAAATCAGAAAGTGAAACGTACGATCGTGTTCGTACAGTTAGCGCTCTGTACGAAAACGCGCGTAAGTGACGTTTTCTGACGAAACAAAAGTGAAAACGATACGAACGATAATAAATTTAAGGAAATATAATATTTCCTGTTTTACAATTTTGAAACTCATCAGAAATAAATTAAAAAGAAACTATCTTAATTAAAACGTGTAAAGCATAAAAGACGTGAACCAATATCGAAACACGCATTTTAATAAATTACGATAAATAATTCAAGGAAGATAATATTTAAATTATTTACTAGAAATAACCACCTTCAAACATTTCAAAATAAACTCTTTTTATTTACATTACAAAAACGCGCGTAATAATCCGAAAACGCGAGGAAAACGTGAACCGAGCGACCGGAACGAACCCGAATACCCTCGGGGTATTTAAACCACAAACGATAGCATTTATTTCATTTTTCTCACAAACCCCCTCTCTAGCTTCAAACTCGTCTCCCTCTCTCTAGCTTCAAACTCGTCTCCCTCTCTCTCACTAAAGATTTCACCTTCAAATCCTCATAACTTGCTTGTTTGTGGGTGAAATCTCGTGTTCTTGGTGTCCACGCGAAGCTCTCGTCATCCTCTACTAGGAAGTACAGCAGATCTACAAATATATCCATCCAAAATCGAGGTATGAAAGCTTGAACGTTTGATAAAATAGGGTTTTTTTTGTCACATAGTCGACCCACATCTTTTAATCCACTAGAAACCTTGTCACATGAGTTCAACACCCTAGGAACCGTCTACTAGTACTCCCTCACTACCTAAACTACCTAGTACCAGCCAAAAGTCGAGGGAAGATGATGATGATAACAGGTTCGCGGGTGTGGTGTTTGATCGCAGCAGCTAAGGGCCGAACCTAAGGTCATTGGCCGAACCTTATCTTTAAGTGGCCGAACGCTAGATGGTGACCAAGACAGTAGTGAATCCACGAGTCATGCAGCCTCACGAACCATCACCATGTTCCCGAACCTAAGGAACCACGAACCTTTTTCTTGCGAGCCTACCACTTACACCATCAGCGAACCATTGGTTCGCCAATTACTAGTCCCGAACCCTAGGAGACGAACCTTCGGCTACAAGCTTTCCATGGCCGAACCTCTTAAATATGCTGGCCGAACCTTGTTTTCTTTACAGACGAACCTACCTCATCAACCCAGCGAACCTCGGTAACCAAGCCGAACCTTTCTTGCCGAAACTTGGAGGCAGCACGAACCTGTTATCACAGACGCATGGGAGGCGAACCTTGCATGCAACCCTCCCCAGCCGAACCTAGTATACTACCATGCTCACGAACCCTATGAGCCTGTTGTGAACGAACCCAAGGTTAGAGCCGAACCCTACTAGTTCTAAACATTTGGCCGAACCTAGCCCTCATTCCACAAAGGTTCGCTGGTTCGTTCCTGTGGTCATGATGCTATAACCTGGCCCAAACCCTTTATTCAGCCCACGAAGACTATGAGGTCCATGAGTTTTAATTGGTGCAACACACCTACTTGGCCACTTGGCCCAAACAGGATCACTATAGGCCCAAATTCTTAATCATTCGGCCCTTAGCCACATTTAACTCAAGAAACCATGCGGCCCATGTTTATGCCGTGGGCCCACCCTATTAGGCCCAACACGACTATCTTAAACACTCAACTATACCGACCCAAGCATTCGGCCCAAGTTCATTTGATAAATGGATTATAAAGATTTACATAATTAGAGTGAAAATTAAAGGATTTGATTAATTCTTGGACTTAAGGCAAATCATGACACCTAAGATGTTATACTTCTCAAGAATAACTTTATTGTTATTTACTAATAAGTTCTTACAAGATGCTTAGGACTTATAACGTTTAAACAAAAGAAATCTAAGTCCTTGTACTTAGAATCTTCTTGTGATGAAACTAAATCAAATTAAATTCTAGATCAATAACAAATGGGTTAAATCTAATTGGGTCGATTGTTCTAAAGTCACTAACAAGTTAACGGGGCCGGATGACGACCGAGACTCACAGTGTTAGCCAACTTTAGGGCTAACACCAACACCTACACGCACAACAAATCCTTACAAACATATGCTTATAAGTTACAAACACTATGAAATCAATATAGGATTGTGAACATCACAACAAGTACAACCAACGAGCGCGTGTATTCCAGTTAAGATAAGTCAACCACTTCAAACACAAGCTGAGTTCATTTGTCCCTTTTCAAATTTATTTGTTTTACTTCGGGACTGAGAAGCATGTTAAACATTTTAAGAAACTATTGAAATGTTATTTAATGCTTTTAAACATCATCATGATACTTACACTAAAGCTTATGCTTGGGAAACTATTATTTTTGAGAAACTATATACTTGATGCTTAAACTACGCGCTTGATGCTTATGCTACAAACTAGAATCTTAAACTATATGCTTGAGGCTTACGCTACAGACTTGAAGCTTAAGCTAGGTGCTTGATACTTACAAACTCTATGCTCAAAATAGATATTTAGGTTAATGCTACAAAATCTATGCTTAGATTATATGGTAGAACTAAAGCTACAGATTCAATGCTAATGCTATTTATACTATACTTGTTTGCTTAAAGCTTTTTAAACATTCAAATGCATAAGGAAGCTAATGTTAAAACTAGAAATGCTTATGAAAACCATGTCTATGTAAACTTGGAACTTAAACTTAGAAAGACCATATGTTCTAACTTACTACAAAGATTTGATATACTTGGGATGCTTGGAACACGCGAATACTTGATATACTTGGAATGCTTGAAACAGCGAATACTTGGTATACTTGGAATGCTTGAAACACGGAATACTTGGTATACTTGGAATGCTTGAAACACGTGAATACTTGATATATACTTGGAATACTTGAAACATGTGAATACTTGATATGCTTGGAATACTTGAACACTCGAATGCTTGATACATTTGGAATGCTCAGACTACATACTGAATGACCGCGCGTGTTGACCTGCGTGTCAACCCCTACTAGTCATCAGTGAAACTATGTGAATGCGTTAAACTTGTATGCTTAAGCTATAGGACTTTGTATGACAGACTGTTGACCGCCGCGTCTTGACATTGGTCAAGCCCTACTAGTCATCAGTGCTCTTCGTTGTCAGAATCATGTAAGACAGACTGATTGGCCGCCGCGTCTTGACATTGGTCAAACCCTACTAGTCATTCAGTGTTCTTCTTGATTCATCCATGGTTATGACAAGTGACTAGAATGATTTGGGTTCTTCTAGCTGACTCTGTGTCAGCTTGAAGGTTTCTCTATCATAACACGTCACGAGTCATATTTAGGATCATTATGGATGGAAGCTGAATTCCCTAGGGTGTTCAGCTGTCCATAATGGTGCCTCTCAAACTCAATACTCATAAGGCATGGAATCAATAGGGTGGAGTGAAACGCTTAATTATCATTAACAACAATATGATAAGCAGACCGGTATGTGGTGGGACGGTGGCTGGGGCTTGTCCCCTACATATGCCCTATATATAAGCATACTTGGTTAGATAACATAGGTGGTTGTTAGTGAGGTTAAGGTTGTCATTTCGGGGAAAACAAAGTAAACATTTTCAGGGTAATCAAATGCTAAGAATCATATGTCATGGAATCAAGGTAGTGGAATGAAATGCTTCATTATCATTAACAACAATATGTAAGCAGCCCGGTATGTGGTGGGACGGTGGCTGGGGCTTGTCCCCTACATATGCCCTATATATAAGCATACTCGGTTGGATAACATAGGTGGTTGTTAGTGAGGTTAAGGTTGTCATTCAGGGAATCAAGGTAAATAATTACAGGGTAATCGAATTCAATGAATCGAATGTTATGGAATCAAAGATGTCGGATGAAACGCTTAATTATCATCAGGAACAATATATTATGTGGTTTGGTATGTGGTGGGACGGTGGCTAGGCGGACGGTAAGTTCGACCCTACATATGCCCTATATATAAGCATACTGAAACAGATGGTATAGGTGATTAATGGTGAGGTTACGGTTGTCATTCAAAGGATTTTTCGAACTATTTTTACATAAAACTACATGAACTCACCAACCATTGTGTTGACTTTATTTTTGTCACACCCCTGCGCCGCGTGCGGAATCCACGGCGCGGTGACGTATGAACAGTTGAATCATGCACAAGTATTGAATAAGAACAACCACAATGGATTACTAAATTGCATAATGTTTAGACAATCGTTTAGTTACAGACAACTATCTACCAAAAGAAAGACAACTACAGACCCAAAATATAGTTTACAAAATAAGACTTCAAACAAGACAATTAAACAATTAGGATTTAGTGAGTTTCTATTCCATCCTAGCATGTTTCTTCATCTTGTTCTATCTTAGAATGGTCTCCTTAGTTGTCTCTGAAATGCCTTAAACCTGATTACCTGAAACACGTGAAAAGTAACTGTCAACTACAGACGTAGTTGGTGAGAACAATAGGTTTAACATTTGTAAACATGAATATATGATATAAGGCATAGGTAAGTTAAAGCATCATAAGATTCTCACGGATGAGCTGCAACCCAAACTAACATCAAGTAAGAAAAATGAGTGTAAACAGTCCAATCACTGTTCGCACGAAAGCCAACATATAATATCAAGTCCCAAAACGCGTTTGGAGTTAGATAATCAATCAGCAGTTTTGATAACCATATGACACCAGACCTGCAGTTGGCTTTTAAAAACAAATTTAAAAGCCAACTCCATCCTGGATAAGAAAACAATGACACCAGACCTACAGTTAGCTTTTAAAACAAATTTAAAAGCTAACTCCATCCTGGATAAGAAACAATGAGTCCGCTTTCCCTTGTTGTGATCACCCAGTACTAACGACAATGAAACTTGATGGGTTTATAAGTTTGTTTACAACAATGGACACCATGTTTATGAATCTTACTTTAACCGGATGTGTTAATGCCTTAATTGATAACATGAACTGAAAAACCTGGATTTAATTCCATGAATTAAATCCATTGTTTTGAATACCATGAAATGAACCTCTTGATTTGAATACCATGAAATGAACCTCTTGATTTGAATACCATGAAATGAACCTCTTGATTTGAATACCATGAAATAGTGACCTTGTAAATTAACAAGGTTTATAACAAAAGAGTTTATAAAATCCATTATTTAAAAGTGTTTATCCTTTATAAAAACATTTGAGTAAATCTGTTATAAAACAGTTCAAAGGTCATCATAAAATCCTTTTTTGTAATAAAAGCTTAATAGTGAATAATTCCTTTAAAACGGTTGATAATTTCCTTAAACATTTGATGAATTCCTCGGATTCGTAAGATGAACCTGTAATTTTCATGAATACACATAACCTGTGTAATGAAACAAGATTGAAATAGTGGTTTTGATCACATGTTCCACCCCAAAACAGTTATAAAACAGTAAAAGAGGGGCTAATGTTCTCACCTGTCTGCAGTAGACTCTGAACTAAACAATTAGCAAGTAGCAAACAGGACTTCTAATTGTTTCCTATAACATTGTAATCATACATAAGATATAGGATTTATAATTGTATAAACTTTGATTCATTGATTGACTTGTGTTCTCAAGATTAAGATTGTTGTGAAAACTTGAATGTTATGATTTGAATCTCTTGATTGATCATGGGTCCAAGAAACGAATATGAAATGATCCTTGTGTTTAAACTTGTTGGTACACATCACATGTGTTTGAGAATTTGATTAACCCTTGATAAACATGAAATGTATGAATATGTTTAAGTGTCTTAGACTCATGTGATTATGAATTGATCTCATTATTAGTTTAGGTTAATCTTAACCCAAATAAGTCAATTCATAACCATTTTGCATTGCAAGCCACACCATGGGCCATTTAAAATGCAATGGGCCAATTGAATGTAATGTTTGGCCAAGCGGATGTGGTATTGGGCCAAGTAAATGTGATGTTAGCCCAACAACGTGTATAAAATCCTTATAACATGCCAAAGACAATATCAACCCGATTAGAATCTTAGTGAGCCGAATGGGATTGAATTGGGCCTAAAGGATTTAAGTTGGGCCAACCAATGTATAGGTAGGCCATGTAGAGTTCTAAGGTGTTATTGGCCAATTGAAAGTCTAAATGAACCAACCTAACATCCCTTGGGCTTGTCTCACCCTATGGGCCTTTTACTAATGGAAATTGGGCCGAATAGGTTGAGGTTGGGCCGAAAGGAAAGGTGGGCTGCCATTTGGGCAGCGAACCCTTAAGAGTTCAAGTCCTAGGTTCGTTCAATACAAGGGATTCACCAAGGTTCGGCCAAGGATGGGATAGCTAGGGTTCGTTGCATGTATGCATGGAAAGTTCGTCTATGGTAGTACAAGGTTTGGCCTACCTAGCTGCATATAAGGTTCGCTTGGGTATCACACATGGTTCGTAGATGAATACAAAGGTTCGGTCCTCATGGCACATGCATGGTTCGTCTCTAAGTTCCATGGTTCGGCAGGCATCAAAGAACCAAACAGGGTTCGTTATGGTTCGTGACTGATCCAGGGGGTTCGTTGGGCATGCACTGGTTCGGTGAGGGCTCGGGAAGACTCCTAGGGTTCGGCTGGTCATGCTGCGAACCATGCAGGGTTCGTGAAGCTCCTCATGGTTCGGCCAGCTGCAGTTGAGGGTTCGGCTTCAGCATCCAGCACCCGAACCTGTGTGTTTTCATTCCCCTCGTCAGATCTAATGCTCGGTTTAGGGTTTCTGAGGGTGTAGCTGCATGCGTACGAGTTTTATGAAGGTTGTGGTTCGACTACTCATGACATAAACCGATTGTAGCCATATTCGAACCTATCACAATAAAAACCCTATTTTCGTGACTATTCATCCGTTCATACCTCGGTTTTGGCTGGATGAATCTACGAAATTCTTGTACTTTCTTGTAGTACTCGTTGAGAGCTTCGCGTGGACACCAAGAACGACGAAATCCGTTGAGAAACGAAGAAGATACGCGCGTTTGAAGGTCGGTTTTCTAGAGAGAGAGGGTAGACGGGATTTCTAGAGAGAGAAGTGGTTGTTGAAGAATTAAATGAGAAAATGACCCTCTTTAGGGCTTTTATAGTCCGGGTGGTATTCGGGTTCGTTTCGGTCGCTCGGTTCGCGTTTCCGGAACGTAACGCGTACTTTACGCGGTTTTAAAATAAAAGAGTTGTTAAACTCATTAAAATGATGAGTTTCAAAATTGTAAAAATATAAAATAATTAATTTAATTATTTTACTCTTCGTGTGTTGTCGGATCGTTAAACATTCACAATTACGTGTATACCCGCAATCGCGTACGTTTTCCGATCGTATTAAAAATTTAAAGATGTTTAATCATAATTATAAGTTCAACATTCGTATCATTATGGATCGTCACCCATAACTATACTCAGTCTCGCTTACGTATTACGATTCTTGTTGAATTAATTGTCATAATATTCGTCTTGACACTACGCACCAACACTATCCTGTTACACCGAACGCAGTATATATATAGGGCTCACTCTCGCTGCCCACCACTGTTTCGATATAACACAATACTGTTCTTGCCTAGTGAACTCGACTGTAAATAAATAATACATACTTGTTAAATGATAAAGATTCTAGCACACAAGCACATAATAACACATGATTCACATTGACTGACTGAACATGGATACACACTGTTCTAACACTGTTCACTACTACATGACTAAATGTACAACTGTTACAGTCTCCCCTAGTTAAGGGAATTTCGTCCCGAAATTAACTAGCTGAAGATACTTTAAAAAGATGAGGGTACTTAAGCTTCATCTGGTCTTCACGTTCCCAGGTGAACTCAGCACCGCGTTTGCCCTCCCATCGCACTTTCACGATCGGGATACGCCTGCGTTTAAGTTTCTTGACCCCATGATCCATGATCTCAACTGGACGCTCAATGAATTGCATGTTGTTCTGAATCTGTATGTCCTCCAGTGGAATCTGAACATCATGATCCGCTAAGCATTTCTTAAGATTTGATACATGAAAAGTATCATGAACATTGCTTAGCTCCACTGGAAGTTTGAGTTTGTAGGCTACGGGACCAATCCGTTCCAGGATCTCAAAAGGTCCAACGTACCTTGGTGCAAGTTTCCCTTTCTTCCCGAATCGGACAACGCCTTTCCAGGGAGAAACTTTGAGTAAGACTCGGTCACCAACTTGAAACTCAAGCGGTTTCCGACGTCGATCAGCATAACTCTTTTGCCGATCTCGTGCGGCCTTAAGCCGTGACTGTATGATTGTGATTTTTTCTGATGTTTCCTGAATGAGTTCTGGTCCTACGACCTGTGAGTCACCAATCTCGGTCCAACAGACCGGTGATCGGCACTTTCTACCATATAGAGCTTCGAATGGTGCACATTGAATGCTCGTATGATAGCTATTGTTATATGAAAACTCAATGAGTGGGAGATGAGTGTCCCAACTTCCACCGAAGTCAATGACACAAGAACGAAGCATGTCCTCAAGTGTTTGGATAGTCCTTTCACTTTGACCATCGGTTTGGGGATGATACGCCGTGCTAAGATTAACACGCGTTCCCAAAGCCTTTTGTAATGATTGCCAAAAGCGAGAAGTGAAACGACTATCACGGTCAGATATGATTGATGTTGGAGTACCATGACGTGCAATGATTTCATTGATGTACAATGTGGATAACTTCTCCATCTTGTAATCCTCTCGGATAGGGAGAAAATGAGCAGATTTGGTGAGTCGATCAACGATCACCCAAATCGAATCGAAACCTCGCGGAGTTCTCGGCAACTTGGTTATGAAATCCATGGAAATTTGCTCCCATTTCCATTGAGGAATTTCAGGTTGCTGCAGAAGTCCCGAAGGTTTTTGATGTTCTACCTTGACCTTTGAACATGTAAGACATTTTCCCACATACAGTGCTATGTCTTTCTTCATTCCCGGCCACCAGTAAGATGTCCTCAAGTCCTGATACATCTTGTCGGCTCCAGGATGAATTGAGTATCGCGACTTATGGGCCTCATCACAGATGAGTGTGCGCAATTCTTCAGACTTTGGAATCCTGCGGCCATTGAGATATAACAACCCATCATATCGAGGTTCTAGTTTCTTCTCAATGCCACAATCCAAGTCTGTCTTGAGTTGATTGTCTGTTACTACTTGTTGTTGTGCAATACGAATCAAGTCTTTCAAGTTTGGCTGTGTGTTGATCTCCATGGCTCTTACACGAATTGGCTTGACTGGTTCCTTGCGACTAAGAGCATCCGCCACCACATTGGCTTTACCCGGATGGTAACGAATCTCACAGTCGTAATCAGTTAGAAGCTCAACCCAACGCCGTTGTCTCATGTTGAGTTCTTTCTGATTGAGAATGTGTTGTAGGCTCTTGTGGTCAGTATAGATGACACATTTAGTACCATAAAGGTAGTGTCTCCAAATTTTCAATGCAAAGATCACAGCCCCTAACTCAAGGTCATGAGTAGTGTAATTCTTCTCGTGAACCTTAAGTTGTCTTGAAGCATAAGCAATGACCTTGTCCCGTTGCATAAGTACACAAACGAGACCAAAGTTTGAAGCATCGCAGTAGACAATGAAATCATCACTGCCTTCTGGAAGACTAAGGATAGGGGAATTGCATAACTTCTGTTTAAGAAGTTGAAATGCATCTTCCTGTTTCTGTCCCCATATAAACGCTTGACTTTTCTGAGTCAAAGTGGTAAGTGGTAAGGCTATCTTAGAGAAGTTTGCAATGAATCTTCTGTAATAACCTGCCAAACCCAGAAATGAACGAATCTCTGTTGGAGTAGATGGGGTAGTCCAGTTCTTAATCGCCTCAATCTTCGCCGGATCTACATGTATCCCATCTTTGTTTATGACATGTCCTAAGAAGTGAACCTCCTTTAGCCAAAATTCACACTTTGAGAATTTAGCATAAAGTTGTTCCTCTCTTAGTAGTTCTAAGACTTTCTTCAAATGATCCTCATGTTCTTGTTCTGACTTGGAATAAATCAGTATATCATCAATAAAGACGATAACAAACTGGTCCAAGTAAGGCCTACAGACTCGATTCATCAAGTCCATGAACACTGCGGGTGCATTGGTTAGCCCAAATGGCATAACCACAAACTCATAGTGTCCATATCGAGTCCTAAATGCAGTCTTTGGTATATCCTCATCATTTACTCTTAACTGATGATACCCGGATCGCAAATCAATCTTAGAGAAGCAAGTTGCTCCCTGTAATTGATCAAACAGATCATCGATCCTGGGCAGAGGATATCTATTCTTGATTGTCAACTTGTTCAGCTCACGATAGTCTATGCACATACGAAATGAACCGTCTTTCTTTTTGACAAAGAGAACCGGAGCTCCCCATGGAGAGAAACTCGGTCTTATGAAACCTTTGTCTAAAAGTTCTTGAAGCTGACTAGACAGTTCTTGCATCTCAGACGGGGCTAATCGATACGGTGACTTCGCCACTGGGTTTGCTCCAGGGACGAGATCAATTCTAAACTCCACTTGTCGGACTGGTGGTAGTCCAGGCAAGTCTTCTGGAAATACGTCTGGATATTCTTTGATAACTGGAACATCTCCAACTGCTTTCTTTTCAGGTTTCTTTTCCACTACATGAGCTAGGAAAGCATAATATTTCTTCTTCAAGTACTTCCTCGCCTTGATGCACGATACAATCTTCAATCCGCGGCATGGTTTCTCGCCGTAGACTATCACCGTTTCGCCAGACGGTAAGGGGATTCGAATAAGTTTCTCCGAGCATACGATTTCAGCATTGTTTTTGGATAACCAATCCATTCCTATCACGACTTCGAAGCTTCCGAGAGTCATAGGAATGAGATCGATGGAGAAAAGATGGTCATTTAATCTTAGCTCACAAGCATGAATTATGGAATCTACAACTATTGTCTTACCATTCGCTACTTCTACTGTATAGGGAGCAATAAGTATAGATAGTTGCATATTAAGCAAAGAAGCAGTATGAGCAGAGATAAAGCTTTTATCAGCACCAGTATCGAATATGATAGAAACATAGTGATCATTGATAAGAAATGTACCCGTGATGACTGCCGGCTCTTCACGTGCTTCAGCAGTTCCAATAACAAAAGCACGAGCAGCAGCAGTATTGTTGTTGAGTCTTGGACACTGGTTTCTGAAGTGTCCCTCTGCTCCACAATTATAACAGGCTCTTCCACCTGTAGCAGTAGTGGTAGCAGTTGTTGTAGCAGCAAGATGAGCAGATCGGCATGTAGCCGCCAAGTGTCCCATACGCCCACATTTGAGACACTTTCTGCATGGAATGTTGGGTAGATGATGATACTGGCATTTGGTGCAAAGTGGAAGCGGGCCAGTGTAAGGCTTTCTGACATTAGCAGGTTGTGGCATAGCAGTGATAGGTGTGGCATGAGTAGGTGCAGCCGCAGTCAACGCTGCAAAGTTCTTGATTGTCTTTTGCTTTTTCTTCTTGGGATGATGCTGTTCAGGCTTCTTGCCTTCTTCAATCTGTGCTCTCTTGAATCCCTTTCGGGTGAGCACTCCAGACTGCACATATTCTTCAGTAAGTGAAGCACCAAGTTGAATTGCTGCTTCCAAAGTAGTGGGGTTGTTCCCCATAACAGTTCCTCTGACAACCAAAGGCAAACCTTCGATGTATTTCTCTATCCTGCGGGATAGAGGAGTAACCAAATGGGGTACCAGAATGCACAACTCATGGAATCGAGTTGTATACTTTGCGTTCTCTCCACTATCTTGCACCAGATTCCACATCTCCACCTCCAGTTTCTTCAGTTCATGACGGGGACAAAACTTTTCCACGAGTAAGTTCTTGAAACCGTCCCACGGTAGGGCTAATGCAACTTCACGTCCCCTGGTGTTCTTCTCAGAATTCCACCAGGTGAGTGCGCCTTTGTGAAAAGCGCTTGAGGCCATCTTGACCTTCAGATTCTCAGGACATCCAGTGAAGTCGAGAATGTCTTCAATGCTTTCCAGCCATTGCAGTAGGCCGGTAGCTCCTTCAGTACCGGAGTACTTAGGAGGCTTAGCATCGTTGAACTGCTTGAATGTGAAGTTAGCAGTTCCAGTAGTTGTAGCATTTGAGTTATGTGCTGAATCACTAGTACTTCCCCGAAGATTCTGGGTAATATCAGTGACCATACCAGGGATTACTTCCCTCATATGAACAGCAATAGCTCGAGCAATCTTGTTGATTTCATCGTCGTTGCCACTTGTTGAATCCCCTCCGTTAGGATCACGTCGGGGAGGCATTCTACGAATAGAAGCCACAAGTGGGTCAGTAATGAGGAAGGATACAATTGAATTTTTCATGATAAGGTCAGTAATATATCCATACTACTAGTATTATCATTCAATTGTAATATGATCTAGTACACGTATAAGTTATCAACTTATTTGCATACTTATCATGTGAATATGTACTATGTCCCATGATCTCTCCACCAAACCTACACACTGACACTTTCCCGGTATACCGAAAATAGTTTATATATAGGGCTCACTCTCGCTGCCCACCACCGTTTCGATATACCACGATCATGCCCTTGCTAGCATTTGGCAACACGTTTGTACTGATTTCCAAGTATGTTCCATTGATTAAGAATCCCATGATCTTTGATCAACTTGAACTATGATTGATTCCATGATTGAACTATGATTATGTTATGTGTGCACCTACTAACAGTTGTTAACATGTAGAACTAAATCATACGTGTGTTCTACACTTTCCTGTTAACTTATGTCAGTAAGTACTAATGATGTAATCACTTAAGAATTTCACTTACGGTTTACATTGAAAATGTTCACAACTTGATTGATTCACCATAATGTTTGGTTCATCCAAGTTTGAATTGCACTATGATTTGATTCACCGATGATTATTTCCCAAATGTTTGTATCCCATGTGTTTGACTAATGATCCATGTGTCCAGTTGATCCCGAATCCTCACTCCAAATACAAACGCCGGATTCCCCCTAACATACCGAAATAAGCTTATATATAGGGTAAGCTCTCACCGACCCACCACTTACCTCAACACATCAGCGTTAATCCGTCGTCTATATTTGGGGCTACGATTCCAACTGTTGATTGATTATGATTGTTTCATGATTGCCTCTTGTTCTGTGACTATGATAATGATTATGTAAACCATGGTTCTTAATTTACCTAGAAATTAAAACCTTAGGTTTTAGCATGTGTGTCCTAGGTTAATTAACCTAGGTTCTCAATACCTACAGTATCGAGTATAATGATCCCTTGTGAGAACTTCAACTAAAGAATACTGTTACACAGATTCTAAGTTATAAAGTTCCTATGATAATGAACACCTGATAATGATAACAATGATAACAATGACAAGGATTTCAAATCAAGCCTCTAAATTAATAGATCTTGATATTTGAATTCCTATAATGAATGTGACAAGGATTTCAAATCAAGACTCTAAATTAATAGATCTTGACATTTGAATTCCTATAATGAATATGACAAGGATTTTAGATCAAAGATACCAATCTTTGTCTCTAAATCCCATAATGAATATGACAAGAAATTCATATCAAAGATACTGAAAATACAGATCTTTGCCTCTGAATTTCTATAATGATCTCTGTGTGAGAATTTCAGATCAAGGATACTAAGAATACAGATCCTTGCCTCTGAAATCCTTAAATGCATATGTGTGAGAATTTTATCCGGTTTCTAAAATTATAGAATTCCGGTTCAAATTCTTTGACTCGATGTCTAATCTTAGAAAAATGTCCCTAAGATCTTTCAAGCTTATTGTAGACTTAATGCTCACTTAAGTTACTTAGATCCTAAGTATCCTCAAGCCTATAGCACTTAGTCCTATTGGGTAGCTTAGGTTATAGTCTAGGTCATTAAACATTGGGTTTTTCCTAGTTCTCTACAACCTTGGCTCTGATACCAACCTGTCACACCCCTGCGCCGCGTGCGGAATCCACGGCGCGGTGACGTATGAACAGTTGAATCATGCACAAGTATTGAATAAGAACAACCACAATGGATTACTAAATTGCATAATGTTTAGACAATTGTTTAGTTACAGACAACTATCTACCAAAAGAAAGACAACTACAGACCCAAAATATAGTTTACAAAATAAGACTTCAAACAAGACAATTAAACAATTAGGATTTAGTGAGTTTCCATTCCATCCTAGCATGTTTCTTCATCTTGTTCTATCTTAGAATGGTCTCCTTAGTTGTCTCTGAAATGCCTTAAACCTGATTACCTGAAACACGTGAAAAGTAACTGTCAACTACAGACGTAGTTGGTGAGAACAATAGGTTTAACATTTGTAAGCATGAATATATGATATAAGGCATAGGTAAGTTAAAGCATCATAAGATTCTCACGGATGAGCTGCAACCCAAACTAACATCAAGTAAGAAAAATGAGTGTAAACAGTCCAATCACTGTTCGCACGAAAGCCAACATATAATATCAAGTCCCAAAACGCGTTTGGAGTTAGATAATACATCAGCAGTTTTGATAACCATATGACACCAGACCTGCAGTTGGCTTTTAAAAACAAATTTAAAAGCCAACTCCATCCTGGATAAGAAAACAATGACACCAGACCTACAGTTAGCTTTTAAAACAAATTTAAAAGCTAACTCCATCCTGGATAAGAAACAATGAGTCCGCTTTCCCTTGTTGTGATCACCCAGTACTAACGACAATGAAACTTGATGGGTTTATAAGTTTGTTTACAACAATGGACACCATGTTTATGAATCTTACTTTAACCGGATGTGTTAATGCCTTAATTGATAACATGAACTGAAAAACCTGGATTTAATTCCATGAATTAAATCCGTTGTTTTGAATACCATGAAATGAACCTCTTGATTTGAATACCATGAAATGAACCTCTTGATTTGAATACCATGAAATGAACCTCTTGATTTGAATACCATGAAATAGTGACCTTGTAAATTAACAAGGTTTATAACAAAAGAGTTTATAAAATCCATTATTTAAAAGTGTTTATCCTTTATAAAAACATTTGAGTAAATCTGTTATAAAACAGTTCAAAGGTCATCATAAAATCCTTTTTTGTAATAAAAGCTTAATAGTGAATAATTCCTTTAAAACGGTTGATAATTTCCTTAAACAGTTGATGAATTCCTTGGATTCGTAAGATGAACCTGTAATTTTCATGAATACACATAACCTGTGTAATGAAACAAGATTGAAATAGTGGTTTTGATCACATTTTCCACCCCAAAACAGTTATAAAACAGTAAAAGAGGGGCTAATGTTCTCACCTGTCTGCAGTAGACTCTGAACTAAACAGTTAGCAAGTAGCAAACAGGACTTCTAATTGTTTCCTATAACATTGTAATCATACATAAGATATAGGATTTATAATTGTATAAACTTTGATTCATTGATTGACTTGTGTTCTCAAGATTAAGATTGTTGTGAAAACTTGAATGTTATGATTTGAATCTCTTGATTGATCATGGGTCCAAGAAACGAATATGAAATGATCCTTGTGTTTAAACTTGTTGGTACACATCACATGTGTTTGTGAATTTGATTAACCCTTGATAAACATGAAATGTATGAATATGTTTAAGTGTCTTAGACTCATGTGATTATGAATTGATCTCATTATTAGTTTAGGTTAATCTTAACCCAAATAAGTCAATTCATAACCATTTTGCATTGCAAGCCACACCATGGGCCATTTAAAATGCAATGGGCCAATTGAATGTAATGTTTGGCCAAGCGGATGTGGTATTGGGCCAAGTAAATGTGATGTTGGCCCAACAACGTGTATAAAATCCTTATAACATGCCAAAGACAATATCAACCCGATTAGAATCTTAGTGAGCCGAATGGGATTGAATTGGGCCTAAAGGATTTAAGTTGGGCCAACCAATGTATAGGTAGGCCATGTAGAGTTCTAAGGTGTTATTGGCCAATTGAAAGTCTAAATGAACCAACCTAACATCCCTTGGGCTTGTCTCACCCTATGGGCCTTTTACTAATGGAAATTGGGCCGAATAGGTTGAGGTTGGGCCGAAAGGAAAGGTGGGCTGCCATTTGGGCAGCGAACCCTTAAGAGTTCAAGTCCTAGGTTCGTTCAATACAAGGGATTCACCAAGGTTCGGCCAAGGATGGGATAGCTAGGGTTCGTTGCATGTATGCATGGAAAGTTCGTCTATGGTAGTACAAGGTTTGGCCTACCTAGCTGCATATAAGGTTCGCTTGGGTATCACACATGGTTCGTAGATGAATACAAAGGTTCGGTCCTCATGGCACATGCATGGTTCGTCTCTAAGTTCCATGGTTCGGCAGGCATCAAAGAACCAAACAGGGTTCGTTATGGTTCGTGACTGATCCAGGGGGTTCGTTGGGCATGCACTGGTTCGGTGAGGGCTCGGGAAGACTCCTAGGGTTCGGCTGGTCATGCTGCGAACCATGCAGGGTTCGTGAAGCTCCTCATGGTTCGGCCAGCTGCAGTTGAGGGTTCGGCTTCAGCATCCAGCACCCGAACCTGTGTGTTTTCATTCCCCTCGTCAGATCTAATGCTCGGTTTAGGGTTTCTGAGGGTGTAGCTGCATGCGTACGAGTTTTATGAAGGTTGTGGTTCGACTACTCATGACATAAACCGATTGTAGCCATATTCGAACCTATCACAATAAAAACCCTATTTTCGTGACTATTCATCCGTTCATACCTCGGTTTTGGCTGGATGAATCTACGAAATTCTTGTACTTTCTTGTAGTACTCGTTGAGAGCTTCGCGTGGACACCAAGAACGACGAAATCCGTTGAGAAACGAAGAAGATACGCGCGTTTGAAGGTCGGTTTTCTAGAGAGAGAGGGTAGACGGGATTTCTAGAGAGAGAAGTGGTTGTTGAAGAATTAAATGAGAAAATGACCCTCTTTAGGGCTTTTATAGTCCGGGTGGTATTCGGGTTCGTTTCGGTCGCTCGGTTCGCGTTTCCGGAACGTAACGCGTACTTTACGCGGTTTTAAAATAAAAGAGTTGTTAAACTCATTAAAATGATGAGTTTCAAAATTGTAAAAATATAAAATAATTAATTTAATTATTTTTACTCTTCGTGTGTTGTCGGATCGTTAAACATTCACAATTACGTGTATACCCGCAATCGCGTACGTTTTCCGATCGTATTAAAAATTTAAAGATGTTTAATCATAATTATAAGTTCAACATTCGTATCATTATGGATCGTCACCCATAACTATACTCAGTCTCGCTTACGTATTACGATTCTTGTTCAATTAATTGTCATAATATTCGTCTTGACACTACGCACCAACACTATCCTGTTACACCGAACGCAGTATATATATAGGGCTCACTCTCGCTGCCCACCACTGTTTCGATATAACACAATACTGTTCTTGCCTAGTGAACTCGACTGTAAATAAATAATACATACTTGTTAAATGATAAAGATTCTAGCACACAAGCACATAATAACACATGATTCACATTGACTGACTGAACATGGATACACACTGTTCTAACACTGTTCACTACTACATGACTAAATGTACAACTGTTACAATTTTCTTACATGTTTTGTCAGGTAACGCATAGAATAGGCTCAGACTTCAGGACTGCATGCTAGGATACTTAGACAGAGGACCTAGTAGACTTTTGGAAAGCACATATTTTGGTTGATTGATACGAATCACTTTTGACATCTTGTACAGATACAAGATAGGAACATTTGATTTTACGATAGGTTTACTTAGTTAAATACTGAAACTTGCTATTGTAATTTAACTTTGTAATCCTAGTTAAATGTTTTATTGTGCTTTAATTATTCTTGACATTGATGCTATGTAAACAATCTGATCATCACGATTATCATTCACGATGTCGCGCCCCGAGAACCTTCCGCCCGACGGGGATTTCGATCCAACCCCGCCAGCTCGGGGTATGACACTGTGTGGAGCCATTCGGCCAGTCGGCATTCTCAGAGGTGCAGCCATGGTTTTTGAGCAAATCGACTAGGGTTTGAAGTGAGGTTTGTTCCTACAACATCTTAGGTGTTGTTGGTGTACTTTCCTTAGGTTTCTAAGTGGGTTTTGCCGGTTAGAAGTGAGGGTCGACCAAGGGGTTTGAAAACCCTAAAAACCGTGACAAAGAACTCATTTTCAGTCTTGTCGGTAGTCTCCTGAATAAGCTCTTGCCCAGTTATTCGATTATCTCCCTTTTCAGTCCAACAGATCGGTGATCGACATTCCCGACCATAAAGAGCCTCGAATGGTGCACATCCGGTACTGCTGTGGTAACTATTGTTGTAGGAGAATTCAACCAGTGGCAAATGAGAGTCCCCATTCCCACCGAAATCTAACACGCAGGTTCTCAACATGTCCTCCAGGATCTGTATCATACGTTCGCTTTGACCGTCTGTTTGTGGATGGTAAGCTGTACTCAGATTTAAGAGCGTCCCTAGAGATTTCTGCAATGATTGCCAGAACCTTGATGCATATCTGCTGTCCCGATTTGAAATGATAGACAATGGCACGCCGTGACATACCACTATATCGTTGATGTACAACGTTGCCAATTTATCCATCGTGAAGGTTTCACGCATCGGCAAAAAATGAGCAGATTTTGTCAATCGATTAATGATAACCCAAATTGTTCTTAGCATGATGAAAACCACACGTGGCACATAAAGGGAACTTGCCAACAGACTGTTTACATATTAACTCCATCGAAGATCTGCATTGATGAACCCAATGGTCAGGTGCATTGCCTACATGTAATTTCAGCACAGTGGTGATAGTGGCAGTTAGTGCAAGGAGGGGTTTTTCCAGCATCACTCTCATGAACCTCTGGCTCCGGAGCAACGGCCATCTGGCGAAGTGGAACAACTCCCGTGTAGATTACAGGGTCCCTTTATTTCTTAGAACAACACCGCTTTTGCTTCTTGCTTGTTTCCCCTTGCACAAATCCTTCAGTTCTCGTGGTTGTCTTCGAGTAGCATCGAGCGTTCTCATCACTGTTCATGACCTGAGTGATGATTCCAAGGAGAACCGTCATCAACTGTTCAGTGATTAGGGTCGCGAGTGCAATAGCTGTTGGGTCCATCTCCTGTGAAGGAGGAGGTGGTGATGGTTGTCTTCTTGGTGACATTCTGATTACAACTGAAAGAATATCGGTTAGCGTAATGATTGAATGCAGAAGACACAATGCAAAAAATTCCCAAGTCCTGTGTTCTCTACATGAAAGGTCGCAAAGTTATAGTCTAGGCCAAACCGTTTTAAGTAGATGACCTATTATTCTCTATAACCTTGAGCACTGATACCAATCTGTCACACCCCGAGCCGGCGGGCCGGATTGTGTGTCTTGTCGGGCGAAATAGTCCCGGGGCGCGATATCGGGAATGATAATCGTGATGATCAGATTGTTTACATAGCATCAATGTTGAGAATAACTAAAGCATAATGACATTAAACTAGGATTACAAAGTTAAATTACAATTTTCAATGTTTGATAATTTAACTGAGTAAACCTATCAACATAATCATAAATTTACTATCTTTTAACTGTATAGGATATCAAAAGTGATTCACAGTAATCCACAAAAATATGTGCTTCCCAAAAATTACTAGGTCCTCTAACTGGGCATCCTAGCATGCATTCCTGAGCCTTAGCTTACTTCTGTACGTCACCTGAGAAAGCATGTAAGAAAACAAAGTCAACACAATGGTTGGTGAGTTCGTATAGTTTAGTATTTGAAAAATAGCTTTGCAAACCTTTTCGGTAACAACCTTAACCTCATTGACATCACTTGTAATATCCAGATCGGTATGCTTATATATAGGACATACGAAAGGGCGAGCCTACAACCCGCCCAGATGCCATCCCACCACATACTAAACCACATATGACATTGTTGTTAATGATAATTAAGCGTTTTACCCACCATCGTCAAAATAGCTTTTGAGTTCCACAAATTCAGATTTATCGATTTCTCAAGTTCATCAATATTCCTGATCAACCACAGCGTTTGTAGAAATATGATATTAAATGAATAATTAATCATTTAAATACAACTAAGACATGATGATTGGGCTTTATTTGACTCAGTCAATTAGTCTTAGTTGTTGGTGGTGTCCAGCTCGTAACATCTCACACGTGGCCCATATCAGGCTTGACTCAAATGAGTCTACCTGTATGTGTCGGGACTTTCGTGTTTTGCCCATATCAGCTTGACCATTTGGTCTACTGTACATGTCGGGACTTTAGGATATCCTTTGATTAATGTTTCTCTTTGTGTCCTTACATTTTGCTTTACTTGTTTACTTGTTTGATTTTTTGATTGCTTGATCGTTTGTTTGTTTGATTGTTTGCTTGGTGCCCATATCCGCATGACCCACAGGGTCTACTGTATGTGTCGGGACTTTACACGTGATCTCGATCGATTACGACTAACAGCCACCTATAGCTTTAGCATACAAGTTTATAGCATTCACATAGTCTAGCTTTTACGTATCTTGTGCACAAGTACTAGCTTCACAACAGGAATCCCATTCCGTCTGTCTTAGCATTTCTAGCATATCAAGCATTCAAGTGTTTAAAGAATTCCAAGCACTGCAAGCATTTTGAGCATATCAAGCACTTCAAGCATATCAGTCTTTCTGAGTTTGAGTTTACAAGCTTTCAAAAGTATAGTTTATAAAAGCATTTCAGAGTTTCAGTATTTGTTTTTCTTAAGCATTTAAAAGCATCAAGTATGTTATGAAATTAAGTATAACTTTATGAAGGATTAGCATTAAGCATAAGCGTATAAGGCATTAGCATTAAGAATATGTGTATAAAGCATTAGCATCAAGAATATGTGTATAAAACATTAGCATTAATAATAAGTGTATAAAAGCATTAGCATTTAGAATATGTGTATAAAAGCATTAGCATTTAGAATAAGTGTATAAAGCGTTTAAGAAACATTTAAACATTTATTTAAAATGTATAAACATTCTTCTCAGTCCCGAAGTAAAAAAAAATAGTTTGAATAGGGACAAATGAACTCCCCTGTGTTGTTAAGTATGAATCACAACAGATAATGCGCGCTCGTGAATTTGTAGTTTAAGTATCTTCAACACCTGAGTTGTTTAAGAGATTCGAATACTATAAGTCTTTATAATAGGCGTATCTAAGGTTCTTGGTCTCGATGTGCAACCAAGTGTCCTATGTTACTAATGTGTTTTCTAGGATTCTCTCTAACTAGTCTAATGTATTACCCATTCATAGCCTTTATCCTGTAAGTAATCATTACAAGTCTTTAATTAACACATTTAAATGATTTAATTTAAGTTAATCATTAATTTAGAAATCATTTAATTTAATTTAATAAAATTTACAAATCAATTTCTTCTATTTTAAAACACCTTAATTAAATAAGTTTTATAAGTCATTTTATTTAATTAAAACACAATTTAATTTAACTTGTTAGACTTAGGTTAATTTCATTCAATTAACTCTAAGTCCTTTGTTAGATCCTTGATTTTCCATGGTTCTTGAATCAAACTTGTGTATAGCTTTGCTTAGAGGGTCCAACGGAACTCTCTAGCTTATTTATATGATTGCATAGAAACCACCAAGTGTTAGGTGTTACAATTTACACCTACACTTAGCTTATTCTTCTTACTTCTTATAGAATTCCCACTTTATTGTTAAAACCCATTATTGAACCTTAGACAATGCAAGTTGGCCTCATAATATGAAAACCCTAATAAGCTTTCCATGCACATACACACACACACACCATGCATGCGTGAAGTGGGTTTGTGAGTGCCTAAACTTCCCATTTGGGTCTCTTGGTTTAGTAACTCTCCACGGCTAACACTCCTTGGTGTTAGTTTGGTTTATCCGAAGTGATGAGGGTCTCACCCGAATGGAGTCCATGCGAATAGGTTCGGGCCGACTAAGTTGTCATGGCCGGAGGAAGTTAGCCGTATGAAGCTTATCCGTAAAGCCTTGGGCCGATCGAATGAGTTACTTGGCCGAAGGAGTTTGGGCAGAAGGTAGGTTGGGATGGCGACTGAGCTTCTTGGCCGAAAGGACTTGGCCGTATGTAGCTTAGGCCGAAACAGCTTGGCTGATTGGGAGCTGCCGAATGAAAATCTGGCTGAATAAGGGTGGCTGACCGAACCAAGCTCGAACGAATGGGGTATCCTGACCGAATGAGACCTGGACCGAATGGGTGGTGCGAGTGAGGGGTGACCCGACCGAATGAGGAAGCTCTTCGGCCTTGCAGCTATTCGGCCGAATAGGTGGTTCGCTCGGCTGGGAGGCCATTCGGCCAGTCGGCATTCTCAGAGGTCCAGCCATGGTTTTCGAGCAAATCGACTAGGTTTTGAAGTGAGGTTTGTTCCTACAGCATCTTAGGTGCTGTTGGTGTAGTTTCCTTAGGTTTCTAAGTGGGTTTTGCCGATTAAAAGTGAGGGTCGACCAAGGGGTTTGAAAACCCTAAAAACCGTGACAAAGAACTCATTTTTACCTCAAATCAGACGATTCAAAGCTCGGATCGACTGTACTTTCAAGATCTACGTGATGTGGTGGTCGTTTAGACACCAAAATGGCTTGATTTGTATGAGAAATGAAGTAGAGTGAGGGTTTCTAGAGAGAGAAAATAGAGAGAAAGAAACGATTTTGGGGTGATGGTGGTTGGTAGGTGATGGGCTTTATGGCAATTAAATGCCATTTAATGCTTTCAAAGTACCCGGGTGTGTTTGGTCTAGTTTGGTTTTGCTCGGTTTCGCGTAAGGGTGTCGGTTTTGTTTCGTTTTCGTAATGAACGTCTCGGTTTTAAAACAAGAATTTATAAATTTATTTTACGTGGTAATTCCTAGTAAATTAACTAAATATCTTATGTTTATTTAAATTTTCTGAAAATATTTAGATTTACTGTTTAAATTGAATCGTATAATCGTCGCGCGTATTCGTTCGAATCGTCACCCGTACGAATACGACGATAACTGCACTTTTCAATATGGTTTTCTAATTATTGGACATCATTCAGAACGTTAAACTTTCCAATATATTCTTAAAGATCGTCAGTTATACGAATAATCCGTCCATTTAGCATTCCCGTAACGACGTCCGTTATTGTTTTGTTCTGTTCAACCTCGCATACGTTTATACATAATAGCATCCTAACAAGCATTTATGTGACAGTTCCGTGTTGGCTGATATGTTTCTGACTGTTAAACCGTGAGTTTGAATCATGTTACCGAAACAATTGCATAATAGTTTTGTGTCAAGCATTACATGATATTAGCATACGAATAATACACATAGTTTATACCTAAGTTACTGTGCAAATTACTGTGCAGATCACTTTTCCGGTTAGGTTTCCGTCACTGCTGTTACAGGTAGAGACATGTTTTGCGGGTTTTGTTTTTCTAGTTATTCCTGAGCTCTCTATCATGACTTATTGTAACATCCATGTACTAAGCTAGATTTCGTTTTAGCATGTATAGACTTTGTAACTTATTTCACCATTTGGTATACATTGCATTAAGACTTTTGGCGTATGTCTTGACTCATGTGGTGGAAAACATTACTTGAAAACGCTTACTCGGAAAACACAAACGATTGGCGAACCATAGTTCGAAATATAACTAGACATATCCATCGACTTACTCAGACTAGCACGCATCGACACATACTTACATTTCAATGCAAACTTCATTCAACATACACACACAAGTAAAATTTTATTGGATTTAAGTTAAGGCTAAATAATAACAATGACATGATCATGCTGTATCGAAGTAGTGGAGGGCTGGCGCCTGCATGTGAAACTACCAATATATATGCTTTTTTCAGTGAATCATATCAATCTATATTTCTAAAATATATATGATAAGAATCAATTTATAAATAAACTTAAAACTGATTATTGATATATTGATCCACTTTAAACTTAAAAATACTATAACTTCAATAATAACTAAGCATTGTTCAATTCTTAGGTACTTTAACAAGAAGCTAGTGAATCCCACACTTCAGCATATATAAACTTATTAAACCTCAGGATTTATTGAAGATTAATCATACATTGTCATTGTCCTTTTCAAATATTTATTAACTTGATGAAATGACTTTCTCATTTTTGTTTAAACTTTTGCATATCAAATTATATAATGTAATGCGCTAGTGAGATCAGGTGGCAAAGCACAACTGAGAATCACTATGCATATTTTTAATGAATGCAATGGGTTTCTAGGTCTATATTGATGTATAATAGAGAAAACTCAGAATATGTTTTAAAAAAATAATTGATGACATTTATATGTAGAAAAATTAACTATTAATCTATTTTGTTGACTTCAGTTAGTGCAAATCTAACTTAAGAATGGAAGCCCACTCATTCTTGAGTTGATTTAATTTGTTGCTCAGTATTACCTACTTCATAGCATTTAAGGCTACCAATATATCAAATCCTAACTTTCTCACACATTAATACACATGTTTTCAAACATAGATCAAATTCTATCATTTTCCTATGCGCAATGATTATCTCAAGTTATATAGATTTGTAATTCTTAATAAAAGAAGTCAGTATACTATCATTTTTCATAATAATTGGATACAATTTTCAAAAGTCAATATTAAACCTATTTTGAAAACATAAACTTGAAAGAAAAACAAGTGTAAAAATTAAAAATAAAAGTTTCAAGTGAATTTTCAAAATTAATCATTGAAAATTGATCGTCCCAAGTCCTTCTACTAGAGAAGTAAATTGAGATGAATCAAACGATTTTGTAAAGATGTCAGCTATGTTATCCAAAGTGTTTATTTTGAAAGGTTTGATCAACTAATTTTCTGAACAGTCCCGAATAAAATGATGTTTTATGTCTGCAAGACCCCAACCCCATTAAGTCTGACATGTCACTTATACGGAGATCAGAATTAATGCGACCATCCAAAATATATTAATTATTAATACATAATGTCTTAACTAAATTCAATATAACACTATGAGTTAAAATTCTTGAATGTTACATTTATTAAAAACATAAAATCTAAATTTTTAATCTTCCTTTTATCATTTGTCTCACAATTACCGGTTTTTTCTTTGAGTACCTATACAAAACATAAGAACACCACAAAAACAAATACAACTGAGCCAAAGGATGCTCAGTAATGACTAAACGAAAGTATTAAATAGGTGCAGAAGGTGGTGAAGATAATTAGATCCCTGGTCAGATCAGAATTCAGAAACTGTAACAGAATCAGAACAATAAAAGTGGTCTTACTAGAACAAATTAAAACCTTTCAGAACACAAATACATGTTATAATGTAAGCCCAATAAAGTGGGTCATCCCAGAATATACCACGAGCCGATTGTACATATAATAAGTGTAACGTTTCCGGGTAGCTACTCCTGCTTACCAGACACACGAGACAATGCGTGTTGACATACGCGTGACCATCCCTCAAGAATTAGAAAGTATAGTTTAAAATTATCGTGTGTGACACCCTGTAATTTCTAGTAAATTGCAATGGTCACAAACTCTTTGAACACATTCATGTTTCTTACATTGCACTTAATTAGGATTAATTAAGTGTGTTAAACACTTCACAAGTCGAGCACAAACATTTACGAATCGCTAATTCGGGGAATTACCGGATCGTACATTACATTTTGATTAGGATTAATCAAGTGTGTCAAACACTTCACAAAGTCGAGCACGAACAATTATGAATCGGTAATTTGAGGAATCACCGAATCACACAAAAGTCTTTGCGTGAATGTTGGTGAACTAACAAAACAATCACGTGAACAAACGAATATGTCTTATACGTGATTACGTGTTATTATGAATTAAACATTTGAAATAAAAAATACGAATCGAACACGAGAAAAACCGAACAATCGAAAACAAAAGTCTGAAAACCCTAGTCATCGTCGTACGTCACCCAGGCCATCGAAAAACATCGCGGTATGCGATGAGCGTGGCGGGACAATTGGAACTGAGCCGATACTTGTGGCGGTATGCTACGATGGTTAGAATTCCCTTGGCGGTACGCGATGGACACAGAATCTGGAACTTAGACTTCACAAACTCTATAAATGTCACACCCCCAAATTCCCACGTGCGGTGTCAGACCGCTCGGGTGTGACGTGGCCAGAATCATAGCTCTCGGTCATATAGAACGACTCTATATGAGTTACACAAACATACAGTTTTGTAAATGTAACAGTTTTTGATAATGCGCAACGGAAAAGTTAAATGTTAACAGCGGAAAAGTAAAATGTATCAGACACTACATAATCAATATTGTTTTAAAATACATGAACCAAAACATAAGCCTAGGTCAAAAGTCTAAATGCATGAGACTCTTCTTGTGCATCCTCCAAAGTGTCCTAGCTTGTGCCATCAGTTACCTGAGAACATATGCGAAAACGGGTCAACTATAAAGTTGGTGAGTTCACAGGTTTAGACAGTAAGTAAAACAATGAGACAGACATATACTGGGTATGTTAAGGTGTTTGTTGGATCTACGATCCGTGAGTGTGTCAGTTCATCTTACCGAAACTCCACTGTTTCCATTGCCTCCCCGGGTCATCGCTGAACTTGGCAATCAACGTCGATATTACGCTCGTTATGACCTCCAGTAAAGTTGTTGCCAAGCTGTGCTAGTAAAACCCAGTAGTACTACGTAATAACGACTCGTTTGTTACACAACTAACTGTAAGGATATGTGAGGACTTGATACGATAATAGTTACACTCAAAAATAATTTTCTACATACCAGTCATATATCTAAAACAGTTACAATGTATTCTCACCCCAAGAGTTCAAATAACAGATAAAGAGTAAAAGTGGGGCTGTAAACTCACCTGAGTTAGGTAGAGTGCGTTTGACCAATGAACGAAGTAGAGCGCCTGCTAGCGGTTACCTATATCACATAGGTGTCATGAGTTTATGTTCACATTTGTGTTGGTCTTCTCAAGACCGTGTTCGTGTCCAAACAACTCTAAGTTGTTATGTGGGTCTTGTTGACTATGTTTGACCATACGACCCGTTGATGACGTTTTTAGTTCGAGTGATCGTGTGACGTGCGATATAGTGTCGTGTGATGTGTGTGAGCTTCAATATTGCATCCGTGAGGTAACTTACTATTTATAGTAAGTTCCTATTTTCGAAAAGTTTCCATATTAAGCAATTATTGCGAGAAATTAGTTTTCGTTTATTCTAATATGCATAGTTAACCTAAATGAGCATGTTATCACATAGCACATAGTCACACTTAGACGATTAAGCACGTTTCGCGATTAAAAGTTACTCTATATAGAAAGTTCACCTTTCTCATCATCCTAGACACTTACGATCCTTCCTATCATATTTCTAAGGCTCTTGACATTATCATTATAACTCAAATTTGACCAAAGCAAGATATTATGAACAAGTCTTATAACCAAAGTTTCCATTTATGGAAACTTGTAACAAATGCACATATTACCATCATTATAATGAACCAAAACACCTAATATCATCATGTTAATGCCAAATAATCATGTTAATCATACCACATTATCAAGCTTGTCATTCTTTAGCCAATTTGTAACTAAAAAGTTACTATTATGGTGTAAATCACTACTTTCAACAATTCTAACAACTTAATCCATCAACAATCGTCACATTAATTTCCAAATCATCATAAATCATTGTTCTAAGTGCATGCATGTTACTATTTCATCTTCTAGTCACATTTTGTAATAATAAAGTTACTAAAAATGGAAATAATTGCAAATAACCATCTTTTGACTAAATGACCATCCTTGATCATATAAACCATCACAAATATCATTCATAATCATGTGTTTCTAACCAAAATTATCTAAGTCACATTAGATCATACATGCATGTAAGTAAAAGTTACCATTTCTTAGTAAAATCATCAAATAACCATCAATATCACCATAGATCATTCTAAGATCATCAAATCAGTAGAAATATCACTAAATCACAGATCTCAGACAACTAAAATTCGTGCATGTGAAGATCTAGAGTGTGCATGTGGCCTTAGAGGCTTGCATGTGTGCTTAGAGGTGATTTTAGGCCATAATGAGTATAGTTACTACCTCACAAAGCTTCAAATAGATGAGCTATGGCTTGGGACAGGTTGTGAGACTTCTGGAAATGGTTGATGAGAGGATATTAGCAGCTTGAAGGAGTTGATGATGATGGTAAGCACCTACAATGTTTTCTTTAAGCTCCAAGACTTCTTTTTCTTCAATCCAAAGCTTCCAAAGTGTAACAATGGCTTCTAAGAGGATTTAGAGGTGTGTTGCAGGTGGTTTTTCAGAGAAATTGACGAGGGTTTGCATCTGGAGTCAAAAGAAATGATGGTGTAGGGGTAATGATGGTCTTGGGTGGATAAAAAGGATTTTTCAGCGATCATGGTTGTCAGGCGTACCACCGAGCGAGGGGCTCTGAAGCCAGACGTAGCGCGCGAACAGCCGGACAACCGAAGCATTTTCTCTGCCTCGCGCGTATCGCCAAGGTTGAGCTGTTGGGTCTAGGCATAGCGCCTGGGCCCTTGGTCAAGCCCAATTTGGGCCATTTTCATGTTTTTGGCCCATTTTTTTGCGTATTTCTTGATTACGGACCTCGTTTTCGAGACTTTAGACATCGTTTCACTTGTTTTAGGTTCCCTAGAACCTATATGTTGTGAAAGTGGGTTGTGGTTTGATTAATTCACCAACATTCGTTATTAATGACACGTGCGAGTGTTCTACGATAATTCCTTGAATCATCGGTGTGTTTGGACTGTTGTGCTACGTGTCATACTGAATATTAACAATTCTAGTGCCACGTATGAAATAATAATACACATTATTATTAAAATAAAGTAATTGCTGACCTGAAATTTACGAGGTGTCACAATAAATACCTATCGCACCCCTGGATTTCCGTCCCTCGAGGGCGCGACCAAGATTGGGCGCATGATCGCAGTCTCCAGTCACACTTGCAAGACATACATGTCTATTTATATATGTACATCCAATGACTTCGATAAAATGGTTTAGCAAAATCAGAGTTGCGGAAGCTTGAATAAAAATGTTTCAACAATACAAAATATGAGTGCGGAAGCGTTTTAGTTTTAAATAGTTACAGATCAGAATATAATAAATAAACTGTTTCAAATTGTTCAAAGACACAATGTAGATGCATGATACCCCGTCCTAGCATCCTATTCCTTAGCGCATGCCTTAGTTACTTGAGAAAAACATGCTAGCAACGTCAACACAATTGTTGGTGAGAGCATTACTTTTATAACAGTAGTCAACAACAAATGTTTGCATTAATCATTGTAGGACTACATATTGTAAGTCTTGTAACTAGATAGGATCTAATGATATCAATCAAATACAATGAATCATGCAGAATTTGATTCAAATGACATGAGTAATATAGATGAAATATGAAGATTAAATTATATAATTGTTCTTATATTAATTTTCAGAGGGAATCATGTACAACAAGCCAGAGTGAACTTTTTCTCCAAAAAGTCTACATCCAGGTTCAACAAATGAACTATTTATAGACTCATCAAAAAACACCATCGATACTAATAGTAACGATGGTATCGTAACTAGTGTTAACCATTGATATTAATAGTATCGACAGTAATAGTTTTGTCGGTACTATTAGTATCAATACAACACTTATATTTATTACAAACTAAAGAAAAACAAAACTATAAAAACAAAAAAAAAACTACTATCAAAGAAATTGCTTTTGAATAAAATACAAAAACATAAGTCTTCACTTCAAATCAGCATCCATCTTCAATCTTTAATTCAACATCTAAGGCTGATGCTATCAGGGTTTTAACAGGCTCCCCCTTAGCAACAAATTAGTGTTTATCTTCATTAAGCCCATTGTAAAGGTAGATAACTGCTAGCAAATATTTTGTGCTTGACACATACATTTATTATCGTTTTGAATTTCATTTCTTCTTCCATGTGATGCTTATGAAATTGTATACTCTTCATCTGCAATTTCTTTTGGTCTTCTTAAGAAAGATTAATTAAGTGGATTGGATCTAAAATTCTGCATAACGCCACTTTTTTTCATCTAGAAATACAACCTTTGAAGTCTACACATCCAAAAACCAAATGTGAAGGTTATTCATAATACCTGAGTTAAACTTTAATAAAGTAATCTTTTTTAAAGATTTAACCGGTTGGAATTCATATCAAACCTTCCATTTTCTAGTAATCCAATTTAGATTTCCAACCATTTGAATCTTCTTCAACTTTTGCGGCTTTAACAAATCAAAAGTCATACTTCTGACTTCTTTTCTAACAGCTCTTTCAACCATCCAAGCCATATGTAGATGCTTTTTTTTCCCCTAGTTCAGTGTAATGGCCTTTTGTGATTGTACTAAGCTTATTTTATGAATGAACACATGGTTGATTGTCTATTTGATGTGTTTATAATGTTTAAGCTTAACGATAGTAAACTATTGACCATTAGTATGAGTGGCTCATGGGTATGAGTCCATTCGTACGAATAACGCCTAGCGAACGACTATCTCAAACAAATGAGTCATTAGCGTGAGTCATTCACATGATTCATTCGTACGAATGACCTCAGACTATATATACTCTGCAAACAGAATGTTTGACAGGGTTCTGATCATTATAAGAATCCTCCTAGGTTTCAGTGCGCCTCCTCTACCTCCGATTTCGAGATATCCCTGTGATTGATCGTTCCTTCACATAAAGTTGATTCCAGGTCGCTGGTTTATCATGGGGTGCATTAGTTTTGATCGGATAACCTCCGAATAGGATTCCACACTATTCGGGGGCTCACCGAGTAGATTACGCGTGGAACCGACGAGTTCCTGAGGTCCTACAAAGTGGTATCAGAGCTCTGTATGCAATGTTGTCAATAGTATTAATTTTCAAAAAGTTGGATTCCACACTATTCAAATGTTATTTTTCGAAATCATTCATTCAAAATTGATCATCCCGAGTCCTTCTACAAGAGAAGAAAATCGAGTTGAATCAAAAGCTTTTGTGAAAATGTATGCAATGTTGTCAATTGTATTAATTTTCAAAAGTTGGATTAACTTCTTCTCTGCACAATCTCGAATAAAATGATGACAAATATCAATGTGTTTTGTTCTTTTATGTGAAACAAGATTTTCAGTAATGGCTATTATGGTTTTATTATCAACAAAAACAGGAGTTCTTATATATTTTAAACCATAATATCGCATTTGTTGTTGAATCCACAAACCTTGTGAACAACAACTTGAAATAGCAACATACTCAGCCTCGTATGTGGAAATGGCTACAGTAAGTTGCTTCTTACATTGCCAGGTTACTAGTTTATTACCAAAGAATTGACAACCTCCTGTTGACTTTCTGTCAAGATTACAACCACCATAGTCAGAATCTAAAAAAGCTATAAAATCCATGCTATCATCATAAGGGTACCAAAGTCCAAGACTTGGCTTTCCTTTCAAATAGCGAAAAATTCGTTTCACAGCCATAATATGTGAATCTTTAGGCTTTGCCTGAAATCTAGAACACAAACAAACTGCAGACATGATGTTAGGTCGGGATGCAGTTAAGTACATTAAGGAATCAATCATTGAACGATATAAATGTTGATCAACATCTATACCATTCTCATCATTCCTTAAATTATGATGAGTACAGATATGAGTAGAAATTGATGTACAATCATTTAGCTTGAACTTGTTCAAGATGTCATGCACATATTTACTCTAATGTATGAATAAGCCGTCCTTCTTCTGATCTACTTGAATTCCCAGAAAGAAAGCTCATTCTCCCATAGAACTCATTTTAAATTTCTGCTTCATAACCACTTCAAAATCCTTGCATAATTGTTCATTTGTAGCTCCTAAGATAATGTCATCCACACATATCTGAACAATCAAAATGTCATCATCCTACTTCAAGATAAACAAAGTACTATCAATCTTTCCTCTTAAAGAACCATTGTTCAACAAATGAGTTGACAATGTCTCATACCACGCCCTAGGTGCTTGATGCAATCCATTCAAAGCCTTATCAAGATGATAACACTTTGTAGGATTATTTGGATCTTCAAACCCAGGTGGTTGAACTACACAGACTTATTTTTCACTTTGTGATATAAAAGGCACTCTTAACATCTAATTGAAAGACTTTGAACTTTTTGAAGCTAGGATACACAAGAAACAATCGAATTGCTTCAATTCTTGCAACAGGAGCATATACTTCATCATAGTCAATGCCTTCCTGTTGATTAAAACCTTGGACAACCAATCTATCTTTTTTCCCTCACAATGATGCCCTTATCATCATTTTTACATTTGTAAACCCATCTGAAAACAATGGGAATAACATCTTCAGGACAATCTACTAGCCTCCAAACACCAAGCTTCTCAAATTGACTCAGTTCTTCTTCTATGGTTGTTATCCAAGAAGACTCCTTCAATGCTTCTTTAACATTATTTGGCTCTATCTGACTTATAAAGCATGAGTATAAGCATGAATTCATTGATCCTGAATACTTGACAATAAACCTTCATCTCCTTCATATTGAGCATGATGACTCCTTGTTTTGAATCCAGAATTCAAATCACCAATGATGTTTTCAATTGGATGATTTATATTAACTCTATGAGTCTCAATATTCTCCACAACTATCTCTTCTTCAAGATTTGTAATAGGTGTCTTCTTCTGGTAAAATCTTCCCTGACTTTCAGGTTCAACAATAACAGATGGATCATTAATTGAATCATGAAATTCATCTTCAGAATGCAAATCTTCAGAACTTTCATGTTGTTCAGGAACAAATGAAGAAGAAGGATTATCACGAAAAACAGAAGAACCCCCTTCAGAAGATTCAAGAATAAATCTTGGAAATAAGGAGCCATGAATACTAATAGTATCACTTAAAGATACAGTGAGATCATTTGAAGATTAAGGAAACAAGTTATGAAAACAGTCAAAGACTGATCCGTAATCAAACAGCCAATCTGGACCTTTTCCAGGTAATGTATCGGTGAATCGGCATACAGTGACTTCGTACGCTTCTTCAATCACCCTTGTAGGCAAATTAAGAACTTTTTTGTTCAAGGAGTTAGCTGAATATCCCATAAATATTCCTTCCACAGCCTTAGGCTCAAATTTTGAAGAAGTCATTTTCAAATAAGTACATGTGGCTCCAAACGGTTCCAAATGGGCAAGATTGGGCTTTCTGCCTTTAAGCAATTGATATTACGTCTTTCCATGCTTTTTGACAGTAAGAACACGGTTTAATGTACAACATGCCGTATTAACCGCTTCAGTCCAAAAAGTGATCGGAAGATGACAATCAGGAAGCATAGTTCTCACAGTTTCTATAAAAGTACGATTCTTCCGCTCTGCAACACCATTTTGTTGCGGGGCATAAGGAGCACTAAATTGATGAGAAATACCCTTCTGAATGCAGAACAACTGTAGATTATGATTTTTGAATTCAGTACAATTATCACTCCTTAGAAACTTGACATGAGTAGAAAATTCATTCTCAATCTTCATAATAAAATTCTTCAAAATCTATGGAGTTCCGATTTAGCAGCTAAAATGAAAACCCAAGAAAATCTGGAAAAATCATCAGTAACCACTAAAGAAAAAGATCTTTCACCAACACTCTTAACTGACATTGGACCAAAAAGATCCAGATGTAACATAGTTAGAGGAGTATTGATGGAATTGTCAACTTTACGCTTATGTGATTGCATGCGTTGTTTTCCCATTTTACAGGAAATACAGTGATCAGACATCACAAAAAACAAAGATGGGAAACTTTCAACTAAATCATTTCGGATCAAAAAATTCATTTTGCGTAAATGAACATGTCCTATTCGTCTTTGCCATGAAATTGAATCTTCAGTAGCCTTAGAGAGGAAACATTTAAGTTGAGAAAATGAAGTGGCAGAAGACATATCTAGTTGATATGTATTATTGTGTCTCGGAGCTGTTACCACATGTCACACCCCGAGCCGGCAGGCCGGATCATGTGTCCTGTCGGGCGGAAGGTTCCCGGGGCGCGATATCGGGAATGATAATCGTGATGATCAGATTGTTTACATAGCATCAACATTGTACAAGATATCAAAAGTGATTCGTAACAATCAACAAAATGTGTGCTTTCCAAAAACTACTAGGTCCTCTAACTGGGCATCCTATCATGCATTCCTGAGCCTTAGCTTATTCATGTACATCACCTGAGAAAGCATGTAAGAAAACAAAGTCAACATAATGGTTGGTGAGTTCATATATTTACTATTTGAAAAATAGCTTTTGCAAACCTTTTCGGTAACAACCTTAACCTCATTAACATCACCTGTAATATCCAATTCCATATGCTTATATATAAGGCATACGAAAGGGTCGAGCCTACAACCTGTAGGATTCGGTCTGCCCAAGATACATATTAAATTGATGTGGCTAGTGTGATATGATCCAAGTCGGGTCATACCCAATAACAAGCTAGACAAACACCTGCAATATTTATTTATTGATTTGATCAGTTAAATAAATAACAACACTAAGAACATTTAGAAAAATGGTTTTCTAAATAAGATGCACTTAAGAAATTAATAAATAACATGGGTTTATTTATTTTGAGAGATAATTTTATAATTGTTATTTAATGGTTAAGTAACATTTATAAAAATGTAACATGACTTGTAATGTATTACAAATTAATTAAATTGGTTTTAATTAGTGTCATGTTAAAGTTAGTTGTAAATACAATATAATTTTGTAAGTGTTACAAATTTATTTTGGGTATTAATTTAAAACAAATGGGTTGGAAATCATGGCAAGCAAGCCCCTTCCATTGGGGCAGAATTTTCAGCAAAAAGGGGCTGCCATAAATCCCTCCCAATGGTTTTAAAGATGCTTATATAAACATAAAAGCAAGCCCCATGCAATTAATTTTTTTTCTCTCAAGTACAAGAGTATCTTTCTCTCTTTTTCTCCCTTGTTTTTTTCGGCAAAAACAGCAAAAAAAGGAGCAGATTTTCAGCAACTTAAAGAAGTTTTAAAAGCTGAAATTTGTGTTGTTGAATCCTAGCATTCAAGGGTGGTTGTTGGTGGCTTTGGGTATACAAGCTTGAGGTTTTCTTGGTTGAAGACTTAGCATTCAAATCATCATCTTTACCTTCATTCTTCACGTGTTCTAAGAGGTAATTAATGGTGTTCTTGAATGTTTTGATAGTATGTTCTTCCATATAAAGATCCTTGTTCATGGGTTTTGTTTTAATCAAATGTATATGATGCAAAAACTAACTAAACTCAAAATGGTTTTTGATATAAACTCCGCTGCGTTTTACATGTTAAATGGTTAATATGGCTTTGATAAACATCTACAAAACCTAAAAATGGCATCAAGAGCCGGTTATATGGATACATGCTTCAAAAATCGAAATTTTCGGGTCTTTTTTAATAAAAGTGGGCTGGAAATTTCACACATGGAAATCCCTTTGTTTTTCAAGATATTATTTTATATGCATGTAAGAATCTTGAAAAATTAAAATCATGAGATGGTTTGTTTGTTTAGACAAAAACCCACATGGATTTGGTTTATGTTGGCCGAAATTTTGGGTTAGAAAAGGGACAATGTTTACGTTTTTTTTTGGTATATGCATTTGGATGTATTTTAGTGCATAAACCTAGCCATGACCTTGTGTTTGAATATTTGTGGTTGTGATTTTATTTGGTTGAAATAAAGGCATGTAATTTATTTGTTTCATTTGGCATGTAATAAATAGATTAGTTGCACTTTATTTTTCTAGAAAAATGTATTAGGATTTTTCTATGTAATTGTACTTTGGGGCTGATTTGGATGACCAAGAAGGTGCCTAAAGAAAATGGAGAAATCACAACACAAAAGGGTCACTTGAAGCATTTGGATGCAAGTTCAAGTGAGAGTTCATCAACACAACATTGTGTCATGTTTTACCCTTAGGAATGACCTTTTGACACACTTGTTATGGCAAGCAAGTGTTGTCAAAATAGTTGGCTATGGTTATGCACTTATATTTTATGTTTGGTTGATTATTTGGTTGTTTGGATGAGTTTGACTTTTAATTGAAAAATTGCATAAACTAGTTAAACAACTAAAATAAAACAAGCATAAAATTGGTTCTATAAAAATCATTAAAGGAATTAATAAAATGAGTTTATTAAGGGTTAATGATTTAATAAAAATGATTTTTATTAAAAGGAATCATAAAAATTGTTTTTTTTTCATAAAATACCATGCATTTGAATGCATACAAATAATATGGTATAAAAGGTTTTTCTAAAAACTAGAATTTTAGAAACTATAAAAACCCTTTACAAAACAAGTTTTAACACCATCCTTTTAAACAACACTCGATTCACTTGTAACTCGTTTATGGGATAAAGGTCACCTAACCATAAATGCCGAAACTTGTGAAGTTGAGGTGAAATTACCGTATTTGTGGGATAAAGGTCACCTAACCACTTGTATTTGTAAAATCACACGTGTGTTTAAGTAGGACGACTTGATTTGGAAATCATGCATTAGGATCACCGAAGCATGACGTACAAACGGTGTTGATGGGATAAACATGCCAAACAAAACATAAGATGTTTAAAACCGATCCCATACACTAGAAATTGTAATAGGTTACAATTGTCAAACGTTGACTACCTTGTTAATTTAAATAAAGGGATAAATGTCACCTAACCGATATTTAAATATAACGTTGGATTCTACATTTTAATTATTAATTGTCTATGAAACATAAAAGGGTATTAATAATTAAAATACATTGATATTAAAAATACTAAAATTGAACTTTGTAAAATTGTAGATGGCAAACAACAACAACACAATCCCGACCGTCCATAACTTATCACTAAGAACCATCCTCGAGAAGGAACGTCTTAACAATGGGAACTTCATGTATTGGTACCGAAACTTGAGAATCGTTCTCAAGCAAGAAAAGAAGTCCTATGTGTTAGACGATCCCATTCCCGATCAACCCGATGAGGATAACGTGGAGGCCTTTAACGATTGGGTCAAGTACGTCGAGGACTCCGTGCAAGTCTCATGTCTAATGTTGGCGAGTATGACTCCCGATTTACAAAAGGACTTTGAGAACCACAATGCTTATGATATGATCACCCAGTTGAAGGAAATGTTCCAACAACAATCTAGGGTGGAACGGTTCGAAACAGTTCGAGCACTTCATGCATGTCGGATGGACGAGACCCAATCGGTTTCATCTTATGTTCTCAAGATGAAAAGCCACATTGATCGCCTCAAGAGACTTAACTGCCGTGTCTCCACTGAGTTAGCTACGGATTTGATCCTTAACTCCCTATCCAAAAGGTTTGAAACCTTTGTTATGAATTATAATATGAATGGATGGGACAAGAGCATTTGTGAGCTTCATGCAATGCTCAAAACGGCCGAGGCGGGCATGGGTAAAAAGGTTTTACCGGTCCTAACGATCAATGTGGGTGGTAGTAAGAAAAGGAACCACCCCGACCCCAAGGCAAGTGTTGCCAAAGGGAAGGGACACGTTAAAAAGAAAGAGAAGGGTAAGGCTAAAGTGGAACCCAAAGAAAAGAAGCAAAAGGTTGCTAAAAATGATCCGTGTTTTGAGTGTGGTGAGATAGGCCATTGGAAACGAAACTGTCCGGTCTATATCAAAGAGTTGAGAGCCAAGAGGGATGCGGGGCAAACCTCATGTATGAATTTTATGATACATGTTGAGCTAAATATTATTTCTTCTAACACATGGGTATTGGATACTGGATGTGGAACTCATATTTTCAATTTGTTGCTGGGGCTCAAAAGAAGTAAGCATTACAGCAAAGGGGAAATTAGTCTCTTCATGGGCAATGGAGCAATGGTTCATGTTGAAGCGCAAGGAGACTATATTTTGAAGCTTCCAAGTGGTTTGGAAGTTATTTTAAAGAATGTTTTGTATGCTCCTAGTTTGACTAGGAACATTATCTCTGTTTCCCGTTTAAGACAATGTGGTTTTAATTTCAAGTTTGTTGACAATGATATCCATTTTTCTTTAAATCATGTGTTTTATTTTAAGGCTAAGCCTTGCAATGGTATTTATGAATTGGTTCATGATAACACAACATATGATAGATCAATGTACCAAGCTACCACCAAAAGGCTCAAATTAGATTTGAGTGATTCCTATCTTTGGCATTGTCGCCTTGGACACATAAACAAAAATCGCATGCAAAAACTTCAAAAGAATGGTCTTTTAAAAACAAATGAAAATGATTCATTTGATGTATGCGAGTCTTGTTTACAAGGTAAGATGACAAAGGCTCCTTTTAGTGGGACTAATGAAAGGGCAAAAGATTTATTAGGGATCATACATTCGGATGTATGTGGACCTTTTAAACCGATGACTAGGAATGGTGAAAGATACTTCATTACATTTACCGACGACTATAGTCGTTATGGGTATGTGTACTTGTTAAGGCACAAACATGAATCTTTTGAAATGTTCAAAATCTTCAAGAATGAAGTAGAAAATCAACTCAACAAAACGGTCACGATTCTTCCTACCGATAGAGGAGGTGAATACCTAAGTAGTGAATTTCAAGAGTATCTTAGAAGTTGTGGGATTGTCTCACAACTTACTCCACCTTGAACACCACAACATAATGGTGTGTCTGAGAGGAGGAATCAGACTCTATTGGATATGGTTCGATCTATGATGGCTAGAAGTACACTACCTCTATCATTTTGGGGTTTCGCTATGCTCTCCACGGCCCGTATTTTAAATATTGCCCCAACCAAGAAAGTGGAAAGGACACCTTTCGAAATATGGCATGGAAAGGTTCCATCATTGTCATATTTAAAAGTTTTGGGGTGTGAGGCTTATCCTAAGCAATACACTCAAAACAAACTGGAAGCCCGATCCACTAAGTGTATCTTTGTTAGATATCCTAGAGATTGTATGGGATATTATTTCTGTGATCCAACAGAGCAGAAAGTGTTTATTGCTCGAAAGGCAGAGTTCTTGGAAACTAAGTTCCTTTCGGAAGGAACTAGTGGAAGAATAGTGGAACTTGAAGAGGTTCAAGATTCACAAGACGATACACATTTGGTTGATACTAGCAATCAACATGAGGATGTTGAGAATGATCATGTGGATGATCAAGATACACAAAACGTTCGCAGATCTGGTAGAATTAGTGTTCCTCCTGAGAGATATGGATTTTTCATGGATGGATGCTATGTGGTGGATTCCGATGAACCAACCACATACCGTGATGCAATGTCAATACCTGATTTTGACAAATGGCAAGAAGCCATGAACATTGAGATGCAATCCATGTATGATAACCAACTTTGGGAATTGGTTACACCACCTCTTAAATCCAAGGTAGTTGGAAGTAAGTGGGTTTTCAAGAAGAAAACCGATATGCATGGAAACTTGGATACTTATAAAGCTAGACTTGTAGCAAAAGGTTTCACTCAAACTCAAGGTGTTGATTATGATGAAACTTTCTCGCCTGTGGCAATGCTAAAGTCTATCAGGATATTGTTTGCCATAGCTGCATATTATGACTATGAGATTTGGCAAATGGATGTCAAAACCGCTTTCCTTAATGGATATCTTGAGGAAGATGTCCATATGGAACAGCCTGAAGGTTTTGTCGATCCAAAACATCCTAATAAGGTATGTAAGTTAAAGAAGTCAATCTATGGATTGAAACAAGCATCGAGAAGTTGGAATCATCGTTTTGATGATGAAGTAAAGAAATTTGGCTTCATCAAAAACGCTGACGAGGCTTGTGTATATAAAAAGGCTAGTGGGAGCATCATTACTTTCCTTGTATTATATGTCGATGACATTCTACTATTTGGAAATGACATTCCAACCTTTGAAGGTGTAAAAACCTGGCTTGGAAGCTGTTTTTCCATTAAGGATCTTAGTGAAGCCGCCTATATTTTGGGAATAAAGATCTATAGGGATAGATCAAGGCGGTTGATAGGTTTAAACCAAAGTGCATACATTGACAAAGTCTTGAAAAGGTTCAAGATGGAAAATTCTAAGAAAGGTTTAGTACCTATTCAAAAGGGGACTATATTGAGCACGTCTCAATGCCCTAGTTCAAAGGTTGAGCAAGAAAGAATGAATGGAGTCCCGTATGCATCTGCTATAGGATCCATCATGTATGCAATGATATGTACAAGGCCGGACGTGTCATGTGCTCTAAGCATGACAAGTAGATATCAACAGAATCCTGGTAATAGTCATTGGATGGCTGTTAAAAGTATTTTGAAATACATTAGAAACACTAAGGATATGTTCTTAATATATGGATCTGGTGAGGAGGAACTCGTTGTAAAGGGTTACACGGATGCGAGTTTCCAAACTGATCGAGATGATTCACGATCACAGTCGGGATATGTCTTCATTATGAATGGAGGAGCGATCTTTTGGAAGAGCTCAAAGCAAGATGTAGTGGCACTATCGACAACAGAATCAGGGGTTGTTGCTACCATTCAAAAGACTCGGCACATCGAACGGAGGTTCAACTACATAAGGGATGAAGTTGAAAAGGGAAAGATATGTATTCGCAAAGTTCACACCGATCAAAACATTGCGGATCCATTCATGAAGCTCCTTGAAAGGACAAAGCATGAAACTCATACTTGTTCCTTAGGACTTCGATATTCTAGTGATTGGAGTTGATTAAATTTTGTATTTGGATATCGAAACTTATGTAATTTGACTTCGATATTCTAAACGTCCGTAGTCGGTCATATTTGTGGGAACAACTATGAATGTAAGACTATTATAAACTTGGATTGGTTGATATTCACAAGGTATGAATATAGAGCAAGAGGTTGCTGCCAAGGTTCATTGATATCTATGGGATATAGATATTGGACTGGCCCGCTCTCAAAAATTTCTTCATGGAATCTTTGTGATTAGTCATAAGAAATATTGAGTAAAGGCGAATATCATTGTGTCCTCAGACCTGAGATACATATTGGGTCTTGATATTCACCAAGTATTGTACTTTGACTTAGTACTTTGCTGTTCTGAAACATGGCAGTACATAAGGCTGAGTTCAGGTATGATACAAGGTGATTGTGAGAGACGTATGTAGTCAAGATGGAATTTGTTCCTCTTATTCGTTGAGAGTAAGATGTCTAAGGCCTGTTAAAGTTAAATCGTCGGAGAATGACAACTCCTATCATGCATTCCTGAGCCTTAGCTTATTCCTGTACATCACCTGAGAAAGCATGTAAGAAAACAAAGTCAACATAATGGTTGGTGAGTTCATATAGTTTACTATTTGAAAAATAGCTTTTGCAAACCTTTTCAGAAACAACCTTAACCTCATTAACATCACCTGTAATATCCAATTCGATATGCTTATATATAGGGCATACGAAAGGGTCGAGCCTACAACCTGTAGGATTCGGTCTGCCCAAGATACATATTAAATTGATGTGGCTAGTGTGATATGATCCAAGTCGGGTCATACCCAATAACAAGCTAGACAAACACCTGCAATATTTATTTATTGATTTGATCAGTTAAATAAATAACAACACTAAGAACATTTAGAAAAATGGTTTTCTAAATAAGATGCACTTAAGAAATTAATAAATAACATGGGTTTATTTATTTTGAGAGATAATTTTATAATTGTTATTTAATGGTTAAGTAACATTTATAAAAATGTAACATGACTTGTAATGTATTACAAATTAATTAAATTGGTTTTAATTAGTGTCATGTTAAAGTTAGTTGTAAATACAATATAATTTTGTAAGTGTTACAAATTTATTTTGGGTATTAATTTAAAACAAATGGGTTGGAAATCATGGCAAGCAAGCCCCTTCCATTGGGGCAGAATTTTCAGCAAAAAGGGGCTGCCATAAATCCCTCCCAATGGTTTTAAAGATGCTTATATAAACATACAAGCAAGCCCCATGCAATTAATTTTTTTTCTCTCAAGTACAAGAGTATCTTTCTCTCTTTTTCTCCCTTGTTTTTTTTCGGCAAAAACAGCAAAAAAAGGAGCAGATTTTTAGCAACTTAAAGAAGTTTTAAAAGCTGAAATTTGTGTTGTTGAATCCTAGCATTCAAGGGTGGTTGTTGGTGGCTTTGGGTATACAAGCTTGAGGTTTTCTTGGTTGAAGACTTAGCATTCAAATCATCATCTTTACCTTCATTCTTCACGTGTTCTAAGAGGTAATTAATGGTGTTTTTTAATTTTTTGATAGTATGTTCTTCCATATAAAGATCCTTGTTCATGGGTTTTGTTTTAATCAAATGTATATGATGCATAAACTAACTAAACTCAAAAAGGTTTTTGATATAAACTCCGCTGCGTTTTACATGTTAAATGGTTAATATGGCTTTGATAAACATCTACAAAACCTAACACAACCCACCCAGACGCCATCCCACCACATACTAAACCACATATGACATTGTTGTTAATGATAATTAAGCATTTTTACCTATCATCCAATCCCATTTCCATCATAGCTTTAGCATTCTGTTTAAAAGTTTAAAACACGCACATAATAGCATTTGCATGTCTAGTTTTGAGAGTTACCTTTATGGACAACTGAACACCCTAAGGAATTCAATATCAATCCATATCGGAACTAGATGTGAATAGCAACATCAGTGTTTTGATAAAGGATTCCCCAAGATGACACGAAGTCAACTAAATAAACCAGAATCATCCTAGTCGCACAACACAAAACATGGGTAGACAACGAGGAATCATTGTATGGAAAGCACTGAGAGGACAACAGTTTGCTCCTCAAAGTCCTGACTATGAAGAACACCCTGTGGCAAGCACTGAGAGGCCAATCGGTCCGTTCCACAACAACCAATACCTGTAGGATACAAGTTCATAGCATACAAGTTTATAGCATTCACATAGCTTAGCATTTACGTATCTTGTGCACAAGTACTAGCCTGTTGTCTTAGCATTTCAAGCATATCAAGCATACAAGAGTTTAAAGCATCCCAAACACTTCGAGCATTCGAGCATTCGAGCATATCAGGCATATGAAGCATATCTGTCTTTCTGAGTTTGAGCATTCAAGATTTCAAAGTATAGTTTATAAAAGTATTTCAGCATTTTAACCTTTGCATTCTTTGCAACTTAAAAGCATCCAGAGTTTTAAGCAAACTAGTATAAACGTATGTAGCCTTAGCATTTAGGTTATGTGTATAAAGCGTTAGCATTTAGAATAAAGCATTAGCTTTTAGCTTTTAGAATAATTGTATAAAGCATTAGTATTTAGCATTATGAATAAGCATAGAAGCGTTTAAGAAACATTTAAGCATTTGTTTAAAATGTATAAACATGCTTCTCAGTCTCGAAGTAAAATCAAAATAGTTTGAAAAGGGACAATGAACTCATCTGTGTTGCTAAGTATGAATTACCACAGATAATGAGCACTCGTTAGTTGTAGCTTAAGTATCTTCAACACCTGAGTTGTTTTAAGATATTCGAATAATATAAGTCTTTATAATAGACGCAAACTAGGGTTTTGGTCTCAGCGTGCAACTAAGTGTCCTATGTTACTAATGAATTTCTATGATTCTCTCTAGCAATTCCGACACATTACCCGTTTGTAACCCTTGTCCCGTAGGTAGTGACTATTAAACCTTAGCTATGTAAGGTTTAGGTTAATTACATTCAAAGTCTTTAATTATTACATTCTGAATAGTTTATTCAAAGTTAAACCATTAAGTTAAAATCATTTAATTAATTTAAGAAAGTTTATCATCAATTTCATTTATTAAAACCATAATTTATTTTAAGAAAATCATAAATTAACTTGTTAGACTTTGGTTAATCTAATTTGATCAACTCTAAGCCTATGGTTAAGTCTTAGCTTCCCTTGTTTCTTGGATCATTCGTGCGTATAACTTAGATTAGAAAGTTCAACGAACTATCCAACCGAGTTGTATATGGTGTGGCATTTACTAAGTGTCGTGTCACACCCCCTGCGCCGCATGCGGAATCCACGGCGCAGTGACGTATGAATAGTTGAATCATGCACAAGTATTGAATAAGAACAACCACATTGGATTACTAAGTTTCATAATGTTAGACAGTTGTTTAGTTACAGATAATCTATCTACCAAAGGAATGACAACTAAAGACCCAAAATATAGTTTACAAAATAAGACTTCAAACAAGACAATTAAACAATCAGGATTTTTAGTGTGTTTCTAAATCCATCCTAGCATGTTTCTTCATCTTGTTCTATCTTAAGCAGTCTCCTTAGTTGTCCCTTAGAATGTCTTAAACCTGATTACCTTAAACACGTGAAAAGTAATTGTCAACTACAGAAGTAGTTGGTGAGAACAATAGGTTTAACATTTGAAAACATGAACTAGCAATGAAAGGCATTAGTTTAAAGCAAATAATGAAATACATGGATGAGCTGCAACCCAAACTATCATCAAGTGTGTACAAGTGTGTCCAAACAGTCAGCAGACCGTTTGCTAAAGAAGCCAACATATAATCAAGTCCCAAACCACGTTTGGAGTTAGATAATGTATCAGCAGTTTTGAAAACCATAATGACACCAAACCTGCAGTTAGCTTTTAAAACAAATTTAAAAGCTAACTCCATTTTGGATATGAACCAGTGTGTCCGCTTTCCCTTGTAGTGATCACCCAGTACTAACGCTAATGAATGTGACACTTGATGTGTTTATAAGTTTGTTTACAACAATGGACACCATGTTTTTGAACCTTACTTTAAAACCATTGATTTAATGCCTTGTTTGATAACATGACTTGAAACCTTATTTGGATACCATGATTTGAATCCTTTGTTTGATCACCATGAAATGAACCATTTGTTTGAACATCACCATGAAAACCATTGTTTGAATACCATGTTTTGAAACCCTTAATTGAGTACATAAGATAATGTCCTTGTATAATAACAAGGTTAATAAGAGAATTATTCTCAAAAGCACAAGTTTATAGTAAAAGAGTTTATAAGTCAATTTATTTAAAAGTGTTTGTCATTTATAAAACCATTTGAGTAAAACTAGCATAAAACAGTTCCGGAAAACTTTTTAAAAACCTCTTTGATAGAAAGTGTTTAACAATTGATAAAAATCCCTTGAAACAGTTGAATATACTGATGAAGTTGTACCATGAACCTGTAATGTTTGTAAAATAGCATACATCTTGTATAATGAAATACAAATGTAAACAGTGTAATTGATCACGTGTTCCACCCCAAAACAGTTGAAAAACAGTTAAAAGAGGGGCTAATGTTCTCACCTGTCTGCAGTAGACTCTGAACTATAACAAATAGCAAGTAGCAAACAGGACTTCTAATTGGTTCCTATATCATTGTAATCATACATATGATATAAGATTTATAATTATATAGACCTTGATTCATTGATTGACTTGGGTTAACTTGAACTTGATTAACTCTTGATTATTGATGAGTGTTGTATAAACCTTGAAAGCAATGATTTAGTCACTTGTTTGATAATTGATGAATGAAACCAATGTGTCATGTTATTTTATGAACAATTTGTTATGCATAACATGGCATATGTTTATGAGTTTGATAATCGTTGATAAATTATGAAATCTGAAGATATGTTAAACTGCTTCTAAGTCCTTTTTGTTTATGACTTGATCATTTAATTGGGTTATAAGTTACACTTAACCCAATCATGATCATTTCATGATTAATGAAACGGAAGGCCATTATTGGACCGAGATAAAGTCTCATGGCCAATCTTTTCCTAATGGGCCTAATTAATTGTTATTGGGCCCTTTAGACCATATGTATAATGCATATGACTCATTGGGCCATAATGGGCCGATTAGGTGAATTATTAGGCCAAGCACCATGGATTGAATTTCTTGGACCATATCTCACAACTTGGGCCCATTGAGTTATACATGACCAATTGATGTAATACATGGGCCAATTGAGTTTCATGTTGGGTCATAGTGGGCCGAATCACTACAATGGGCCAAGCAAAGCGAATTGGACCAATGGTGTGCACGTATGGATTTAAACAAAATGCGTTGGGCCAATAACTTGGCCCGGTTGTTTGTCTGATCATTATATCGAAGAAAAGGTTTCCATGGCAGCGAACTTATCCTATTTTCCTTCTAAGGTTCGGCTAAAATGAGTCCATAGGTTCGCCTGCATGATCTGCGAACCATGCAAAGGTTCGGGCACCCCCTGGTTCGTCTACCTTCGTGAAGGGTTCGTCTAATGCATAAGGTTCGCTGCAAATTTGCATCTGAAAGGTTCGGCTTGATGATGAAAGGTTCGTGATCATGAGGTCTTAGCAGGGTTCGGCTGCATGGTTAAGGGTTCGGCGAGTTCGTAATGGTTCGGTAGTCATGATCAGGTTCGTCGCACACCATTGTTCACAGAAGGTTCGCACAGGATATGGTTCGGCTGCATGGAGATTGGGTTCGTGACTGAGTGAAGGTTCGCCCAAGTCCCCAACATGGGTTCATGGATAAGAGGGTTCGGCCAGGAGGCATGAGAATGGTTCGCCACCCTTAGGCTGAAGGTTCGCCGAGCCCTCTGATGCAGCCCATCAACGAACCTGTTATCATCTCTTCCATCCAACTTCGTCCCCTGGATCCAACCACTCCTATGCTACTACTATTTGCGGACACATCCTCGAAATTCTATGGGTTCGAAAGTATAGATCCACGACCGGTTTCTAAGGGTGATAATTAGACACCTACAACAAAAGTGTCAAAAACCCTATTTTTCAGAATATTTATGCATCAATACCTCGTTTTTGACCGGATAACTCTTCAGATCCTTTGTACTTCTGCGTAGGTAATGTCAAGAGCTTCGCGTGGGCGCCAAGAACACCAAAATCCGTCGAGAAACGAAGAAGTTATACGCGTTTGAAGATCGGTTTTCTAGAGAGAGAGGGTTGAATTTTCTAGTGAGAGGAAGGGTTGTTGGTGAATTAAATGAGAAAAATGGTCCTCTTCATGGCTTTTATAGCCCGCGCGGTATTCGGGTTCGTTCCGGTTGCTCGGTTCGCGTTTTCGTCGCGTAACGCGTATTTTACGCGATTTAAAATAAAGGATTATTATTCTCATCATTTTGATGAGTTTCAAAATTGTAAAAATGTAAAATAATATATATATATATATATATATATAATTATTTTTACTCTTTGTGTGTTGACAGATCGTTAAACAGATACAATTACGTGTATACCCGCAATCGCGTACGTTTTCCGATCGTATAAAATGTTAAGGCGTTTAATCATAATTATAAGTTCAACATTCGTATTATTATGGATCGTCACCCATAACTATACTCAGTCTCGCTTACATATTACGATTTTTGTTTAATTAATTGTCATAATATTCGTCTCAACACTACGCACTAACACTATCCCATTACACCGAACGCAGTATATGTATAGGGCATACCCCAGGTTCCAGCTACCTGCCATACCTGACGCTGTCCCACCACTGTTTCGATATAATACGATACTGTTCTTGCCTAGCGAACTCGACTGTAAATAAATAATACATACTTGTTCCTAAATAATAAAGATCCTAACACACAAGCATATTATGAACACATGAATCACATTGACTGACTTGATATGAAAACACATTTGTTCTAACACTGTTTACAACTACCATGACTAAATGTACAAATGTTACAGTCTCCCCTAGTTAAGGGAATTTCGTTCCGAAATTAACTAGCCGAAGGTACTGTAAAAAGATGAGGGTACTTAAGCTTCATCTGGTCTTCACGTTCCCAGGTGAACTCAGCACCGCGTTTGCCCTCCCATCGTACCTTTACGATCGGGATACGGCTGAGTTTAAGTTTCTTGACCCCATGATCCATGATTTCAACCGGACGTTTTATGAATTGCATGTTATTTTGAATCTGAATGTCTTCCAGTGGAATCTGAACATCATGATCTGCCAAGCAATTCTTAAGATTTGATACATGAAAAGTATCGTGAACATTGCTTAGCTCCACTGGAAGTTTAAGTTTGTAGGCTACGGGACCAATCCATTCCAGGATCTCAAAAGGTCCAACGTACCTTGGTGCAAGTTTCCCTTTCTTCCCGAATCGGACAACGCCTTTCCAGGGAGAAACTTTGAGTAAAACTCGGTCACCGACTTGAAACTCAGCGGTTTCCGACGTCGATCAGCATAACTCTTCTGCCGATCTCGTGCGGCCTTAAGCCTTGATTGAATGATTGTGATTTTGCCTGATGTTTCCTGAATAAGTTCTGGTCCTACGACCTGTGAGTCACCAACCTCGGTCCAGCAGACCGGTGATCGGCACTTTCTACCATACAACGCTTCGAATGGTGCACATTGAATGCTTGTATGGTAGCTGTTGTTATACGAAAACTCAATGAGTGGAAGATGAGTGTCCCAACTCCCACCAAAGTCAATCACACAAGAACAAAGCATGTCCTCGAGTGTTTGGATAGTCCTTTCGCTTTGACCGTCGGTTTGGGGATGATACGCCGTGCTAAGATTAACACGAGTTCCCAAAGCGTTTTGCAATGTTTGCCAGAAGCGAGATGTGAAGCGACTATCACGATCAGAAATGATTGATGTTGGAGTACCATGACGTGCAATGATTTCGTTGATGTACAATGTAGCTAACTTCTCCATTTTGTAATCCTCTCGGATCGGGAGAAAATGAGCAGATTTGGTGAGTCGATCAACGATCACCCAAATCGAATCGTAACCTCGCGGAGTTCTCGGCAACTTGGTTATGAAATCCATGGAAATTTGTTCCCATTTCCATTGAGGAATTTCAGGTTACTGCAGAAGTCCCGAAGGCTTTTGATGTTCTGCTTTGACTTTGGAACATGTAAGACATTTCCCCACATACAGTGCTATGTCTTTCTTCATTCCTGGCCACCAGTAAGACTCCCGCAAGTCTTGGTACATCTTATCTGCTCCAGGATGAACTGAGTATCGCGACTTATGAGCCTCATCACAGATGAGTGTGCGCAATTCTTCTGACTTTGGAATCCAGATGCGACCGTTGAGATATAACACCCCGTCAGATCGAGGTTCTAGTTTCTTCTCAATGCCGCAGTCTAAGTCTGTTTTCAGCTGATTGTCTGTCACTACTTGTTGTTATGCAATACGAATCAAATCCTTCAAGTTTGGCTGTGTGTTGATCTCCATGGCTCTGACACGAATCGGTTTGACTGGTTCCTTACGACTAAGAGCATCCGCTGCCACATTGGCTTTACCCGGGTGGTAACGAATCTCGCTGTCGTAATCGGTTAGAAGCTCAACCCAACGCCGTTGCCTCATGTTGAGTTCTTTCTGATTAAGGATGTGTTGCAGGCTCTTGTGGTCTGTATAGATGACACATTTAGTACCATAAAGGTAGTGCCTCCAAATTTTTAATGCAAAGACCACAGCCCCTAACTCAAGGTCATGAGTAGTATAATTCTTCTCGTGAACCATAAGTTGCCTTGAAGCATAGGCAATCACCTTGTCCCACTGCATAAGTACACAACCGAGACCAAGGTTTGAAGCATCGCAGCATACAATGAAATCATCACTGCCTTCTGGAAGACTAAGAATAGGGGAGTTGCATAACTTCTGTTTAAGAAGTTTGAATGCATCTTCTTGCTTTTGTCCCCATATGAACGCTTGACTTTTCTGGGTTAATGTAGTAAGTGGCAAGGCAATCTTTGAAAAGTTCGCAATGAACCTTCTATAATAGCCTGCCAATCCCAGAAATGAACGAATCTCTGTTGGAGTAGATGGGGTAGTCCAGTTCTTAATCGCCTCAATCTTCGCTGGATCTACATGTATCCCATCTTTGTTTATGACATGTCCTAAGAAGTGAACTTCTTTTAGCCAAAATTCACATTTTGAGAATTTAGCATAAAGTTGTTCAGCTCTTAGTAATTCTAAGACTTTCTTCGAATGATCTTCATGCTCCTGCTCTGTCTTGGAATATATCAATATATCATCAATAAAAACAATAACAAACTGATCTAAGTAAGGTCTGCAGACTCGATTCATCAAATCCATGAACACTGCAGGTGCATTGGTCAGTCCAAATGGCATAACCACGAACTCGTAGTGTCCATATCGAGTGCTAAACGCAGTCTTTGGTATATCCTCATCATTTACTCGTAACTGATGATACCCGGATCGTAGATCAATTTTAGAAAAGCAAGTCGCTCCCTGTAATTGATCAAACAGATCGTCGATCCTAGGTAGAGGATATCTATTCTTGATTGTCAACTTGTTTAGCTCACGATAATCGATGCACATACGAAATGAACCGTCTTTCTTCTTGACAAAGAGAACCGGAGCTCCCCATGGAGAAAAACTCGGTCTTATGAAACATTTGTCTAGAAGTTCTTGGAGTTCACTAGAAAGTTCTTGCATCTCAGACGGTGCTAATCGATATGGTGACTTCGCCACTGGGTTTGCTCCAGGGACGAGATCGATTCTAAACTCCACTTGCCGGACCGGTGGTAGTCCAGGCAAGTCTTCTGGAAATACGTCAGGATAATCTCCGATAACTGGAACGTCTCCAACTGCTTTATTTTCAGGTTTCTTCTCTACCACGTGAGCCAGGAACGCATAGTATTTCTTCTTCAAGTACTTCCTAGCCTTGATGCACGATAGAATCTTCAATCCGCTGCAGGGTTTCTCGCCATAGATTCTCATCGTTTCGCCGGACGGTAAAGGAATCCGAATAAGTTTCTCCGAACATATAATTTCGGCATTGTTTTTGGATAACCAATCCATTCCTATCACAACTTCGAAGCTTCCAAGTGTCATAGGAATAAGATCGATGAGGAAAAGATGGTCGTTTAATCTTAATTCACAACCATGTATTATAGAATCTACAAGTAGGGTTTTACCATCAGCTACTTCTACGGTATAAGGAGCAGTAAGCATAGATGGTTGTATATTAAACAAAGAAGCAGTATGAGCAGAGATAAAGCTTTTATCAGCACCAATATCAAATATGATAGAAACGTAATGACCATTAAGGAGAAATGTACCCGTGACAACTGCTGGCTCCTCGCGTGCTTCGGCAGCTCCGATAATAAAAGCACGAGCAGTAGCAGTGTTGTTGTTGAGTTTTGGACACTGGTTTTTGAAGTGTCCCTCTGCTCCACAATTATAACAGGCCCTTCCACCTGTAGCAGTAGGAGTTGTGGTAGTAGTTGTTACAGCAGCAAGATGTGCAGATCGGCATGTAGCTGCCAAGTGTCCCATCCGCCCACACTTGAGACACTTTTTGCATGGAGAGTTGGGTAGGTGATGATATTGGCATTTGGTGCAGAGTGGGAACGGGCCAGTATATGGCTTTCTGACTGAAGCAGATTGTGGCATAGCAGTAATGGGTGTGGCATGAGTGGGTGTAGCTGCAGTCAGGGCTGCAAAGTTCTTGATTGTCTTTTGCTTTTTCTTCTTGTGATGGTGTGGTTCAGGCTTCTTGCCTTCATCAATCTGTGCTCTCTTGTACCCCTTTCGGGTGAGCACCCCAGACTTAACGTATTCTTCAGTAAGGCTACCTTCAAGATGAATCGCTGCCTCTAGAGTAGTGGGGTTATTTCCCATCACAGTTCCCCTGACAACTAGAGGTAAGCCTTCGATGTACTTCTCTATCCTGCGGGATAGAGGAGTAACCAGGTATGGCACCAAGATGCACAACTCATGGAAACGAGTTGTATATTTCGCGTTCTCGCCGCTGTCTTGGACCAAGTTCCACATTTCCACCTCTAGTTTCTTCAACTCGTGGCGTGGACAAAACTGTTCCACCAATATCTTCTTGAACTCCTCCCATGGTAAAGCTAACGCGACCTTCATTCCTCTGGTGTTCTTTTCAGAATTCCACCAGGTGAGTGCACCTTTGTGAAAAGCGCTCGAGGCCATTTTGACCTTCAGATTTTCAGGACATCCTGTGAAATCAAGAATATCCTCGATGCTCTCTAGCCACTGCAGTAGGCCAGTAGCTCTTTCGGTACCAGCGTACTTAGGAGGCTTAGCATCATTGAACTGCTTGAAAGTGAAGTTAGCAGTTCCAGTGTTGGTAGCATTTGAGTTATGTGCTGAATCACTAGTACTTCCCCGAAGATTCTGGGTAATATCAGTGACCATGCCCGGAACGACATCCCTCATGTGTATAGCGATGGCTCGGGCAATCTTGTTGATCTCATCGTCTTTGCCACTTGTCGAACCCCCTCCGTTAGGATCACGTCGGGGAGGCATGTACACGTATAAGCAATCAACTCATTAGCATACTTCTCACGTGAATGTGTATGATGTTCCATGATCTCACTCCACCAAACCTACACACTGACACTTTCCCGGTATACCGAATATAGCTTATATATAGGGCATACGAAAGGGTCAAGCAAACTGCTAGCCCAAACGCCATCCCACCACCGCTTCGATATACCACGATCATGTCCTTGCTAGCATTTGGCAACATGTTTTGTACTGATTTTCCATGTACGTTCCATTGATTAAAAATCCCATGATCTTTGATCAATTTGAACTATGATTAAATCCATAATTGAACTATGATTATGTTATGTGTGCACCTACTAACTGTTGTTAACATGTAGAACTAAATCATATGCGTGCTCTACATTGTTATTGTTAAACTATGTTAGTAAGTACTAATGATGTAATCACTTAAGAATTTCACTTAAGGTTTACATTGAAAGAATGTTCACAACTTGATTGATTCACACAAAATATTTGACTCATCCAAGTCTAAATAGCACAATGATTTGATTCACCAATGATTGTATCTCAAATGATTGTATCTCATGTGTTTGACTAATGCTCAATGATTCCAGTTGCTCCCGAATCTTTACTTCAAATACGAACGCCGGATCCCCCTGACATACCGAAATAAGCTTATATATAGGGCTAGCTCTCACCGCCCACCACTTACCTCAACACGTCAGCGTTAATTCGCCGTTTGTAATTGAAGCTAAGATTCCAACTCTTGATTGATTATGATTATGAATGTGTAAACCCTGGTTCTTAATTTACTTGAAATTAAAACCTTGGGTTTTAGTATGTGTGTCCTAGGTTACTTAACCTAGGTTCTCAATACTTACAGTACTGAGTATAATGATCTCCTGTGAGAACTTCAACTAAAGAATACTGTTACACAGATTCTAAGTTATAAAGTTCCTATGATAATGAATACCTGATAATGATAACATGACAAGGATTTCAGATCCAAGATTCTAAAATTATAGATCTTGACCTCTAAATTCCTATGATGAACATGACAAGGATTTTAGATCAAAGATACTAAGAATACAGATCTTTGCCTCTAAATTCCTATAATGAACTCTGATTGAGAATTCTGGATCAAGGATACTAAGAATACAGATCCTTGCCTCTGGAATCCTTTAATGAACTCTGTGTGAGAATTTCAGATCAAGGATACTAAGAATACATATCCTTGCCTCTGAAATCCTTTAATGAATATATGTGAGAAATTTAATTCGGTTTCTAAAATTATAGAATTCCGATTCAAATTCCTTACCTCGATATCTAATCTTAGAAAAGTATCCCTAAGATCTTTCAAGCTTAATGTAGACTTAATGCTTACTTAAGTTACTTAGATCCTAAGTATCCTCAAGCCTATAGCACTTAGTCCTATTGGGTAGCTTAGGTTATAGTCTAGGCCATTAAGCATTGGGTTTTTCCTAGTTCTCTACAACCTTGGCTCTGATACCAACCTGTCACACCCCCTGCGCCGCGTGCGGAATCCACGGCGCGGTGACGTATGAATAGTTGAATCATGCACAAGTATTGAATAAGAACAACCACAATGGATTACTAAGTTCATAATGTTAGACAGTTGTTTAGTTACAGACAATCTATCTACCAAAGGAATGACAACTAAAGACCCAAAATATAGTTTACAAAATAAGACTTCAAACAAGACAATTAAACAATCAAGATTTTTAGTGTGTTTCTAAATCCATCCTAGCATGTTTCTTCATCTTGTTCTATCTTAAGCGGTCTCCTTAGTTGTCCCTTAGAATGTCTTAAACTGATTACCTGAAACACGTGAAAAGTAACTGTCAACTACAGAAGTAGTTGGTGAGAACAATAGGTTTAACATTTGAAAACATGAACTAGCAATGAAAGGCATTAGTTTAAAGCAAATAATGAAATACATGGATGAGCTGCAACCCAAACTATCATCAAGTATGTACAAGTGTGTCCAAATAGTCAGCAGACCGTTTGCTAAAGAAGCCAACATATAATCAAGTCCCAAACCACGTTTGGAGTTAGATAATGTATCAGCAGTTTTGAAAACCATAATGACACCAAACCTGCAGTTAGCTTTTAAAACAAATTTAAAAGCTAACTCCATTTTGGATATGAACCAGTGTGTCCGCTTTCCCTTGTTGTGATCACCCAGTACTAACGCTATTGAATGTGACACTTGATGTGTTTATAAGTTTGTTTACAACAATGGACAGCATGTTTTTGAACCTTACTTTAAAACCATTGATTTAATGCCTTGTTTGATAACATGACTTGAAACCTTATTTGGATACCATGATTTGAATCCTTTGTTTGATCACCATGAAAGGAACCATTTGTTTGAACATCACCATGAAAACCATTGTTTGAATACCATGTTTTGAAACCCTTAATTGAGTACATAAGATAATGTCCTTGTATAATAACAAGGTTAATAAGAGAATTATTCTCAAAAGCACAAGTTTATAGTAAAAGAGTTTATAAGTCAATTTATTTAAAAGTGTTTGTCATTTATAAAACCATTTGAGTAAAACTAGTATAAAACAGTTCCGGAAAACTTTTTAAAAACCTCTTTGATAGAAAGTGTTTAACAATTGATAAAAATCCCTTGAAACAGTTGAATATACTGATGAAGTTGTACCATGAACCTGTAATGTTTGTAAAATAGCATACATCTTGTATAATGAAATACAAATGTAAACAGTGTAATTGATCACGTGTTCCACCCCAAAACAGTTGAAAAGCAGTTAAAAGAGGGGCTAATGTTCTCACCTGTCTGCAGTAGACTCTGAACTATAACAAATAGCAAGTAGCAAACAGGACTTCTAATTGGTTCCTATATCATTGTAATCATACATAAGATATAAGATTTATAATTATATAGACCTTGATTCATTGATTGACTTGGGTTAACTTGAACTTGATTAACTCTTGATTATTGATGAGTGTTGTATAAACCTTGAAAGCCATGATTTAGTCACTTGTTTGATAATTGATGAATGAAACCAATGTGTCATGTTATTTTATGAACAATTTGTTATGCATAACATGGCATATGTTTATGAGTTTGATAATCGTTGATAAATTATGAAATCTGAAGATATGTTAAACTGCTTCTAAGTCCTTTTTGTTTATGACTTGATCATTTAATTGGGTTATAAGTTACACTTAACCCAATCATGATCATTTCATGATTAATGAAACGGAAGGCCAATATTGGACCGAGATAAAATCTCATGGCCAATCTTTTCCTAATGGGCCTAATTAATTGTTATTGGGCCCTTTAGACCATATGTATAATGCATATGACTCATTGGGCCATAATGGGCCGATTAGGTGAATTATTAGGCCAAGCACCATGGATTGAATTTCTTGGACCATATCTCACAACTTGGGCCCATTGAGTTATACATGACCAATTGATGTAATACATGGGCCAATTGAGTTTCATGTTGGGTCATAGTGGGCCGAATCACTACAATGGGCCAAGCAAAGCGAATTGGACCAATGGTGTGCACGTATGGATTTAAACAAAATACGTTGGGCCAATGACTTGGGCCGGTTGTTTGTCTGATCGTTATATCAAAGAAAAGGTTTCCATGGCAGCGAACCTATCCTATTTTCCTTCTAAGGTTCGGCTAAAATGAGTCCATAGGTTCGCCTGCATGATCTGCGAACCATGCAAAGGTTCGGGCACCCCCTGGTTCGTCTACCTTCGTGAAGGGTTCGTCTAATGCATAAGGTTCGCTGCAAATTTTCATTTGAAAGGTATGGCTTGATGATGAAAGGTTCGTGATCATGAGGTCTTAGCAGGGTTCGGCTGCATGGTTAAGGGTTCGGCGAGTTCGTAATGGTTCGGTAGTCATGATCAGGTTCGTCGCACACCATTGTTTGCAGAAGGTTCGCACAGGAGATGGTTCGGCTGCATGGAGATTGGGTTCGTGACTGAGTGAAGGTTCGCCCAAGTCCCCAACATGGGTTCGTGGATAAGAGGGTTCGGCCAGGAGGCATGAGAATGGTTCGCCACCCTTAGGCTGAAGGTTCGCCGAGCCCTCTGATGCAGCCCATCAACGAACCTGTTATCATCTCTTCCATCCAACTTCGTCCCCTGGATCCAACCACTCCTATGCTACTACTATTTGCGGACACATCCTCGAAATGCTATGGGTTCGAAAGTATAGATCCAGGACCGGTTTCTAAGGGTGATAATCAGACACATACAACTAAAGTATCCCTGGATCGAATGGAATCGTTCAACAAATTATGTTTGAGTTGTTCCACAAAGCTAACATGTTCAAAACTTATTCTGTCATTTATAACACTCCCTCTTTTGTGATATATCCACCAGTGTTTCCAACAAATTTTACAAATCCACCATTAGTGCGCTTGATATTTGTCAGAAGATCCAAATTTTCAGTCATATGTCGAAAACAACCACTATCAATGTACCATGTATTTTTTGTAGCAGTTTATAATTGGCCTGCACGTATAAGAATAAATCAATTATAAACTGGAATCCATGTCTTAGTCATACGACTGTTGACATGGACACAAAAAACATATTGAGTTGCATCAATAGAAACTTTTGCCTTAACCGTCTATATTCGATTAGGAATAGGTTTGTAAGGAATAGTCTCATTTTGATGATACACAATTCGTTTTGCAGATTTAATCATTTTATTTGGAACACATTTTGATTTAATAAAATTCATTAGTTAGGAATTTCCAAAAGTGGATTTGACATTATGTTTAACTGATTTATTTTCCAAAAGTGGAAAAGAATGAAAAGACTTCACTGGTTTTGAATTATGTTTTGGTGTTGAGCTAGGTGCAGTGAATGCTGTGGTGATGAAATCAATTAGATTAATTGGCTTAGTAGGCATTTTCTTCCTACTTCTCTTGGAATGAACAACTGGTGACTGACTATCATCCTTTGGTATACTTCGTTTCTGAAACTTAGACTTTGAACTAGACCCTTGTGAAAATGAAGCTACAGGTCCATTGCTACGAGACTGCATAGACTCAACAAATTTACCACTATGTACATCCTGATTTACACATGGTAATGTTTGTGAAGAAGAAGTTTTTGATGAAGAAATTGCATTCTTTTTTTGAAGAAAACAACATTTGATTGAAATAATAATTTGTCCAGATCCTTTTGATCAGTTTGTCTTTTAACAAAATTATGCTTACCTTTTGTTACCCAATTCTTCTCACATACCTGATCCGATTTTTGAAAAATCTTTGAAATAGGTTTCTTAAAAACTTTATCAATCAATGCAGGATTAATCAAAATCAAAGGATGAATATCATCACAAAAGATCTCATCTTTTCGTTTAAGAGTATAATATATAATGTTGTCTGGTTCAACAAAAATACATCTGCCTCTAGGAATATTAGTTCTTTTTTAACAATTTCATCACTAATGTCAACATCTTCAATTATGAAAAACTCAAAACTATTGTTATTATCAAACAAATTTGATACATCAGATTTCTGTTGAACATCAAATTTTAAACCAGACACATTTCTATTATTTTCTTCATCACCTTCACAAACTTCTTTCTTGATCCCTGAATCCTCTTTCCATGTTCCTGCACATTTAATGCTAACAGAATTAGACAAATTAGTTAAATCATTAGCAAACATGGCTAAATTCTTAGAGGATTTAGCAACATATGGAATAACATTTGGCTTTTCAGGAAGAGACCCATAAAGATGGTTAATAGGAGGAGGATCATTCTTATAACCAATCCCTTGGGTACCTGGATTGCTGATATGATTAGCCACAATGTTAATCACTTGTGCATTAGAGAAACAATCAATTGATTTACATTTCTTTGTTCTATCATTCAATTCATCAGTCATGTGATTGATAATGTCCTGTTTATCTCCCAATTGCAAAGTCAATGTTTTAATATCAGCACTATATTCTTCAAGTTTATTTTTATATTTTACTTCATTAGCTAGATATTGTTTAACATTATCTTCTAAATATGTGACATAATCAATCAATGATTGATTGTGCTTAGCAACCATATCAAGTTTAACTGAATAAGCACAACATTTTAAACAATTTGGTTTCAGATCAAGATTCCATCCTGATGATAATTCAACCTTTTTTGAACTTGTCTAAGCCATGAAAGCAGCATTTGATTCATCATTTACTTGAACCTCCTTAGCATAAAATGACCAATCAGTACCACACTCATCTTCAACAAATAAAGCTTTATCTTTAGCTGGAGGAGTTGCCTTTGCACTTGTAGTAGCTGCAGATGAAGAAGTAGCAAGTACCCTTCTTCTAAGATTAAACTTGTCAGATTTTGAACCAGCTTCAAACCGTGAGTTGTTTCTAATTGGCATCTCACATTCTCTGCTAAAATGTCCTAAATTTCCACAATTATAGAATTTTACCTTTTGTTTAGAAAAACCAAGCTTTTTCTTTGAATTCCCTGAAATTTTAGTTCTTCTAGTCCTTTGAAGAAATCTCCTTGCTCTTCTAGTTAACATGGCCATTGGCCATTGAATATCCATTTCCTCCTAGTCATCAGATCCAATTGATCCATGTCCTTATCCGTCAATCTCTGAGCATCATCTAATACCACATTCAATGTTAAATGTTAAATGTTCTTGTGGCACCTTCACATTCAATAGCTTTGATCTACTGCCTGATGTTTTCTTTTTGCTGGATGCAGAAGTATAACATACTTCTGTTGTGCCATCAATAACAACAGATATTTCACCATCGTTAGTACTTGATAAAAAGGCAACTGATCCTGAAGAAGTGTTTGGAGATACAATGGGTTTCATGTAAAGACCTGGATTTTGAGTAGAAAACTTATTTCCAGACTTTATCTTTTGCATGTCTAGATCCAAAGGATGAAGTTTAGAAATCAAAACCTCAAGTTCAGTAATCTCTAAATCAGTGTTTTCTCTGATGATCATGACATATGTCTCCCATGAAGATGGAAGTGCATCTAAGAGTTTATCATTTTGCTCTTCCAAGGAAACCTCATAATCCAAATTGCTAAGCTCACTCAATAATAAAGTATATCTAGTCACCAATTCTTCAAAAGTCTCATTGTCTAGACATTTGAATACTTCAAGCTGTTTCTTGAGAAGTGTTTTTTACTTCTTTTGAGCTGGTCACTAACTTCACATCTCTTTGCTAAAGCATCCCACAATGCTTTAGATATTTTGTGTGACTTAAAAGATTGAAAAATCTCTTTAGGAAATGCCATGGTGAGCAAAGCATATGCTTTCTTTTCCAAATCATATAATTTCTTTTCATCTTCAGTTAACCTTGAGATATTTTTGTAAACCCCATTGAGCTGAGGTTGCTCATACCCTTCAATTAATGGTATCGTTAGACTTGGATTGATGATGGACAAAAAGGATTCAAATCGAGCACTCCATGAAGAATATTCACTCAAAGAAACCAACTTCGGTGGCTTGGTCATGGTACCAGCCTCATTATCATATAGTAATGCAGATAATGAAGATAAATTTGCCATTTGAAATATTTTGCTAAATTGTTCAACACTTGTGAAAAATTGAAAATCATGTCTTGTCGATAGTAACAGTATCGACGATACTGTGTTGTCGATACTATTAGTATCGATGAAATCTTTTCGATACTAGTAAATTCGATAAAGAACTTTTCGATATTAACAATATCGATAGAAGCGTATCGATACTAGTAAAATTGATGCTTAACAACTTCAAAACTTTTTTCTTCGAACTTAACACCTTCGAACTTGAAAAATTTGAATTTTGACAAGCTTCCAAGGGCATCAAACAATATTTAATGACAAGTCATCATTTGATTATCAAAATTGATCAAATTATCATCAAAAAATCTTTAAAAATCACAATTTCATCAAAAATAATGTTCAACCAAGATCACAATCGAGCAAAACGCTCTAAGACCACTTGTAGGTCCGTGGTTAGGATCTAATGATCTGGTATAACTAGATATTTTGTGCGGAATCCATAATATCTAATTTGAACACAAAATGAATGAATTAAGAAGAATAGAAACAATTGTATAAACTCAAACTTCTTGTATTAATATCTTGAATGAAGTGTGTACAAATAGAGAGAAATTCATTTAATTCAAAATCTGAGTTCTGCTCAATTGATACTAAGTTCTTTTAAAACTCAGCTATATATAGAGAAATCCATCGATATTAATAGAATCAACAACACTACTATCGATATTTATAATATCAATAAAATTTCCTTCGATACTATTAGTATCGATACAACTACTATCGATACTAATAGTATCGAAAAAATCCATACTTAAACAATTTTACAAACTACTCAAAAACAAACAAAAATAAAACAAATTAAAATATAAACATTATATTGAAAACAAGGACAAAAACAATACACATAAAGATCTTCATCTTGAATCAGCATCAATCTTCAGTGTTCAATTTAACAATTGAAGCTTTGGTATATTCTCCAAAAAATTCTTTTGCTATATTTATAACTTCAGCAGTTGTCAAAGATTTATGTTGATCTTCAGTAAATGTCTCTACAACCTGCCTTTCTTTCAATTCTTCTTAAAATGATTGTTTAATACAATCAATAACATTCTTTTGAATAATATCATGAAACATCAAATCTTCCCAATCCAGATCCAAAAATAAATCTTTTATTTCCCTTGCAGGAAACCATTCACCTTATTCTTATATTATATATTTGATTCATCTTCATTCACTTCATCAGAATCACCAAAAATTGGTTCAATATGATATTCTTGATCAGTTAAACTTTTATCAACATCCAAAACTAAATCACTATCATCTTGATCTTCAAAATCAAATTGCCATTCATCATTATTTGTTGGATTGAGAGGAGTTATTAACAAGGAATATCTGACTTTAGACTATAGGGTCAAAGACTAGGTATTCACTCCCTCTTTTGTCAAACCACTTAGTTATTTCAGATTGTTAAGATAGCTAGAGAAAGAGAAAAACAGAATAAGAGAAAAAGGAATTTTTGGGAAAGTCAATTCAAGTAATGCTGGGAATGTTGGGGTATAAATACTCACACATTCAATGTTACGAGATAAAAATAATGAGACAAATAGCTGACAAAATACATACAATGATACAACAGAGAAGTACAAAAACTAATACGAAGTCAACAACAACGGAAACACAAGTCTTTAGAAGGTCTTCAGTCTACAGTTCTTCATAGGTTGAGGTAGTTGTTGAGTGATTAGTGGTTATTCTTCAGAAGATCTTCTTCGGAAACTGATCAACAGTTTTTATTAAATGTCTTCTGGATCAGTAGTCTTCTGAATCAGTAGTCATCCGAATCTGTAGTTGTCCTCCGATTAACTATTATCTTCCGATGAGAGATGGATCAACTATTGTCTTCCGATAAGTGAAGGATCCTCGTTTTTTCTTTTGCGAACTATTCGCAGTTGTTATTCAGTTGTTAGGCTGCTTAGTTGTTTCATTCAGAAGTTGGAAAGTGTGGTCGAGGCTCATTAGTCCTTATTTTTCAACAATCTCCCTCTAGACTGATGAAGCCAAAACCACTTATTTTTGACTTTGGATCAGTTTGATTTGATCCCTGAGATTGCGCACAAACTGTATCACATCATAGTTTGTATCAGCATTCTCTAAAGTTATGTGCAGCAAGACTTTCAGATCATTCTTGTAGAGGTTCAAGATGGAATCCTAGTTTGTAAAGGAGTTCTTGACCGATTGAGTCTTTCAATGGTTATGGAGTTATAGAATTTATTGAAGAACGACCTTTTGATTCCAGATCTAGAATGAGCAAGCTGAAGAGGTTGCGTCTGAGTTGGAGGAGCTATAGAAAGATTGGGAATAGATGATGAAGGCCAATGTATGATCTCTCCTCTTTTGATTTAATCCCCCGAGGCAAGCACCTTTATGTCCATATAGTTTCTCAATAGACCAGGTTTGAATTCTTCTTCAACGTCTATCCATGGATTGAACTTGCCATCCAAGGATGGATGGCCATCATCAGTTCTTTCCAATGAGTTATTCAACAGTTTATCAATTATTGTATTAGGTGCATCTTCCTTGGTCTTTGAGGCTCCAGTGGACATCAAAGCTGTGGAAGAAGGAAGATACTCTTGCCAAAATTCTGGACGATCACTATAAACCCTTTTGAACTTTGACCATTCATCGAACATAATATTATCTTTCCATCTCATGATGGTGTTCCTTGATTCCCAAGCATTTTGGACTAGGATATGTTTTATTCTTTTCCTCTGTTTAGCAGTCTTCTTCTTTTTATTTTCTTCCTTTATTCCTTTGGAAAGGACTTCTTCTTCCTTTCTCAGGCTTGTTGTAACATCAGTGCCGGAAATGTTGCCGGAATAGTGATTTCTACAGTAACTTGCACAGTAACTCAGGTACAAACTACGTGAACTATGTATATGCTATTGACACTTGATGCTTGACACTAAACTATTATGCAATTGTTCTGAAATCTGACAAATCAGACAACATTAAACTGACACACAGATGCTTGATTTAAATGCTATTATGTATAAACGTATGTGAGGTTAAACAGAACAAAACCATAACGGATGTCGTTACAGAATGCAAAACCGACGAATTATTCGTATAGGTGACGATCTGTATGAATAAATTTGAAAGTTTAACGTCCTGAAATGATGACTTAAAAGTAGAAAACAAGAATCAGAAAGTGAAACCAACGTCGTGTTCGTTCGGGTGACGATTCGAACGAATACGCGCGAAGGTGACACGTTCTGACGAAACGATAACGAAGAACGAATCGAACGAAAATAATTTAAGAAAATTAAATATTAAACATTTATTAGGAATCACAACCTTTTAAAGACTTTAAAATAGAATTATTTAATTAAAATTCATAGAATACGCGCAATAGTGGCGCGAGTTAACGAAACGTTTAAAATAATCAATTACGATAAATAATTCAAGAAAAGAGGATTTAAAAGATTTATTAGAGATAACCACCTTTAAAATAATTCAAATAAATTATTTTTATTTAAAATACATAAAACACGCGTAATAATCCGGAAACGCAGCGGAGACAAAAAGCGAGCAACCGAAACGAAACCGAATACCCCCGGAGTATATAAGACATGAATGAGGCATTTTTCCTCATTTATGTCATTCCCCTCTCTCTAGCTCCCAAACCGTCATTCTCTCTCTCTCTAAAATTTACACCTTCAAATCACCATGACTCCTTCAATCCTTGGTGAAATCTTGTGTTTTTGGTGTCCACACGAAGCTCTCAACATCCTCTCCCTAGAAGTACAACCGATCTGAATGTTTGTCCTGCTGATTTCGAGGTAATGAAGTTTGAAACACACGAAAACTAGGGTTTTTGGCACTTTGTTCACACCTAACCCTCAACCGGTTAAGATAGCCACCTCATAAGATGTTTCTACCAGTCCTAAGCCTAAACTGTGACAACTAGTACCAAACCGTCCGGCAAGTCCGTACGGTGTGTGTACTTTCACCTTTTACTGTGTGTAAGTACAATGCGTAAACAATCGTGTGATAACAGGATGTGTAGTTGAGTTCGACAGTGAGGAAACACATTTCAAATTATATTGCAGTGTCGTTTTAGAATAATAAACTGACAGCGTGGTTGCGTGGGTGACGATTCACACAAACATATCTGTGGGTTTAACGTTCTAAACGATAACTGATAATTAGAAAACCAAATCAGAAAGCGAAACGTACAATCGTGTTCGTACAGTCAGCGCTTTGTACGAAAACGCGCGTAAGTGACGATTTCTGACGAAACGGAAACGAAAACACGACACGAACGAAAATAAATTAAAGAAATAAAATAAATAACATTTTACAATTTTGAAACTCATCAAATTAATTAAATGAGAGAGTTTTCTCATTTTACACTTTCTCCTTCTCTCTCTCCTTCCTATTCCCGGCCACCACCATCAAACAACCATTTCCAACCTTCCAAGCTCCATATCTCGGTCGTTTCTCAATGAAATCGGGTGATTCTTGAACCCACGCGAAGCCCTTGACGAGCTCTACCTAGAAGTACAAGGGATATCAGGTTTTCACCGGTCAAAATCGAGGTATGATCCATAGAAGGTTGCGGGATTAGGGTTTTGTTTGTTCTTGACTCGACCCAACCATATAACCGGCTAAGCTCTTGTGGTTTCGAACCACACATCCTCGAAAACACCTTTATGGCACATCCTAAATGTAGGAACAACTTAGGTCAGGGGTCACATGGTGAGAATGATGAAGACGAGTGCAGATTCGTGGGGGTTAACAAAGGGCGGAACCCGAGTTCAGCTAGCCGAACCATGCTTGATCTGGAACCAACCAACGAACCAATTTGCTGTGGACGAACCTTTGACCGGATTGTTAGCCGAACCCTGCACTCCGGCGAACTATCCAACCACCGCGAACCTTGCTGGCACCAGACGAACCTCTCAGCACCTAACCCTACGGCCGAACCTTATGAAGAGTCTCGAACCCTTAGGTCAGCCAAATCCTAGACGAACCTACTGCCACTCACAGCCACCATAACCGAACCTTTAACACGCACCCAAGGTTCGCTGTCATGGGAACTGGCCTATGCGTACACTCGACAAAACCAAGCAGCCGGCTCCACCTTTTTGTGCATTCGGTCCAACAATTTTTTTATACTATTGGCCCAACACCTCAAACGTGGCCCAGGAAACTCTTATGAACAACTAGTGGCTCAACTACACTTCACGAAGCCAGCTAAACGCTTCGGCCCACTCCCTTGCTTCGGCCCAAAACGATCCGGCCCAACATTTCTTTTTCCCATTTTCTGATTAAGGCCTAATATGGGCATTCTGGCCCAATAACAGCCCATTGTGGCCCTTAATCGGCCCATTCCCAAGCGAACACCTATACGGCCCAACATCAACTAATTGGGCTAACCGGTTGAAGCCCAATATTAAATTCCGGGCCCTTTATTCGGTCTAATGGATTTTCAACATACATGAACTAAATTGGAACAAACACTTGAATTATTTGGATTTAGTACAAATGACATGGGATAATTAACCAAGATTACTATCAACATAGTGAAGGTTAACTGAATGAGGTTTATAAACTTAAAACATCAAGTTACTAGCAAAGTTGCAAGGTTACTAGTTAACTATGTAATAAACCATTATGGGCTTAACAAGAACAAGATGTAGAATATTATAATATAAACCAAAAATAATCTAGATTGAGTAGCAAAACTTCTACAATTACAAAGAATGACTGTGTAAAAACAGAGATTCAAGATTTCAAGAAAAGCTTTGGACCGAATAAAGACCGTGAACCACTAGTGTTAGTCAATTTAAGGCTAACACACCTACGCGCATACTGAACAAGTACACTCAACACTATAAGTTACAAACAATGTGAATTCAATACAGGATCGTGAAATCAACCTCAAATACAATCAAGGAGCGCGTGCTTTCTTTCATTTAAGCTAAGTCAACCCTACAACAACAAGGTGAGTTCATATGCCCCTTTTCTAATCTTTACTGATTTCAAAGCTCGGGGCTGAGAAACATGCTAAACTTTTATTTGATTAAAAGTTATTTTAACATATTGCTTATATTATGATTTAGATAATAATAGTTTATCTTTATTATCATTGATCATTACATGCTTGCTTGTCTGATATTATCATACTTGAGACAATTAGGAAGATACATGCAACTATAGCTTCCTGACACATGTAAGCACTAGAATAACATAAGTTGTTAATAATATATCTTGCAACTGTTTATTATTCTTACACGATAGAACAACGGGGAAAACCATGGGATAACATGCCAATAACAATTACTAATGACAAGAATGATCATCATGATAAGGTAACTTCATGATAACAAGATCATTCACACATTACTAACATCGTGTATAAGACATATTCTTATAACACTCTGTTCAAATTAGTAAGAACACTCAACATCGAGATAACAGTTGAGACAATTACTTGTGATATCGAGGATGATATCGCAAGCACACACTTTTGGGGATGGCATTTCCCACACAGACTATCATTACTTATTAAGACTCTATTTAGAGGACATCTTATAACCGGCAGAGGATGACGGTTACACAACCATAGATCAATAGGGTAAACCAAAAGCATTGATCACTAGGACGGGGTAATCTAATGAAGTCACACCGGGCACAAGAGGTGCTATCATTCTCTTTGATATCATGCATAAAACCTAGGAAACGTGTTCATTCAAATAGATATTGTGGTAGGATATCTTACCCGCCGGGCTGGTCAGAAATGACGGCTACTGAGACTATTACGTCTCAAACTAGGAATCATGATTAGGACACTTTACACACCGGGCTGGATAGGGGTGACAGCTACTGGGACTACTATGTCCCTACCTAGGTATCGAGTATGATATCTTACATACCGGACTGGTTAGTACTGACAGTCACAGAGACTACTAGGTCTCGCTCTAGATATCGAGTATGATGTCTTACACGCCGAGCTAATCCGTAAGGAATAGCTAACAGAGACTATTATGTTTCTTTATTCAATTGTTTGGGTATTCTACACCCCGGGCTAATCAGTAATGATTAGCTACCGAAACTATTAAGTTTCGATCTAGATATCGAGGATGATATCTTACACACCGGCTAATCCGTAAGGATTAGTTAACAGAGATGATTACGTCTCTTACTATATTCATTGGGGTATTTTACATGCCGGCTATTCCATAAGGAATGGTTAACAGAGATAATTATGTCTCTCTCTCTTTTCCATTATTGGGAGAAACATACCGAGAAATCATGGGTGAAATGAAATGGGTATCCATCGTCGTATTACAGGTAGTGTTGAATTCAGTTGAGCATGTGGTGGGATGGCGTCTGGGCTTGACCCTTTCGTATGCCCTATATATAAGCATGCTTGATTGGATGATACACTATCTGTAAATACAGCCATGGAGAGGACGTTGTGTGAAACATGGGAACCAATTAGCAATACAACTTGTGTGAAACATTGTGAACATGATTGACATAATTCAATGGTTTTCAATTACTAAACTTATGAACTCACCAACCTAGTGTTGACTTTGTTTAAATGCATGTTATCTCAGGTGATGGACATGTCTAGTTAACCAGCATCAGTGATTAAGCTAGATGACTTTTAGAAGATGTAACATCAGTGCCGGACGCGTGCCGGAACAGTGATCGCAACAGTAAACATGTACAGTAACTCAGGTACACATTACGAGAAGCTATGTTTAGACTATTAATGCATTTGATTAACATGAAAATATTATACGATTGTCTGAATTCGACTGAAACCTTAGGGTTTAACAGTCTGAAACATGTCAGACAACACAGTGTTGAAACATATATACTTGATGTGATATCAGTTTGCATAAACGTATGTGAGGTTAAACAAAACGAAACTATAACAGTTATTGTTAAGGAATGCTAAACCGACGAGTTATTCGTATAGGTGACGATCTGTACGAATAATTCTGATAGTTTAACGCTCTGAAATAATGACTTAACAGTAGAAAACAAGAATCAGAAAGCCAAACCATCGACGTGTTCGTTTGAATGACGATTCGAACGAATACGCGCGATGGCGACGCGATCTGATGAAACGATAACGAAAACGAATGAAGACACAAACGATCATAATTTTAAGAAAATAAAATACTTCCTATTTTACAATTTTGAAACTCATCATAAAATAATTTAAATTAAACTATTTTAATTTAATCGCGAATGAATTAATACAACGCGTAAATTATTATAACTCGAAAAATAATTTAATGAAACGATATTTAAAATGTTTTCTAATAATATTTGTGTTCTAAAAATCCTAGAAATAGTCCTTTTATTTAAATGTGCAATAAACACGCGTAGCTTGCCGAATACGCGACGAGATTACGAATCGAGCAACCGAAATGAACCCGAATACCCGCGGGATATTTAAAGCCTAAATGAAGTCATTTAGGTTCATTTCACCATCTCCAACTCTCTCTCTAACCCTTGCAGCCGTTCTCCCTCTCTCTCTCTCTATAATATCATCATCATCTTCAACCTTAAAACCCTTAGATCTTGCTCAAAACTACACCAATTTGCGTGTTCTTGGAGCCTAAACGACCATCTCGAAGCCCTCTACAAGGAAGTACAACAGATCTGAGGTTTCATCCGGTTAAAATCGAGATATACGAGCTTGAAGGTTCGGAATCTTAGGGTTTTCTAACTTTGTTTGAACCACACACACGTAACCGGTCCCTTGCACTATCATTTCGAGTCCCGCACCTATAGGAGTCATCCATGGCATGGATTTAACCTAGATGAAGGTCAGGAGCTGGTTGGTTCGACTGGAATGATGAAGAAGGAACCAGGGTTCGTGAACACTAAACGACCGAACCTGTAGGGTTCTGGCCGAACCTTCGGCAGCCACCAACTCTAGCCACGAACCTGTGTTGCCTCACCTACCCCCGAACCATATGCTTCTGACCGAACCTTTATTAACCGAACCCTGTAGCATAGTCGACGAACCTTAGAATACCCAGGGACAAGAGCCTTGCGTGCAACCTGGCCGAACCATTCCTGGATCAACTTAGCGGCGAACCTACACTTTTAGTGAACGAACCTACGGTTAACAAGATGGAGCCGAACCCTAACCCAACCTAGCCGAACACTTGGTTGCTAGTATACTGGCGAACCCATCTTAGTGAGGAACCAAGAAGGTTCGCTGACCTGATGACCATGCGACTGAAAATTCGTGAGGGTTGGTGTATTCAAATGGCAGCCCAAACCCTTGGCCCAATAGGATATTCGATCATGTGGTGTGCAACCCTCTCGGCCCAATGACAGTGGCCCAACCGGCCTAGACCCATGTAAGTAGGCCAATACGTTTGAGACAGCCCAAAGAAAGCTGAACAAGCCCAATAGGCCCATATTCCCATTTGCTTCGGTCCAATAGGGATTAACAGGCCCAAGACCATCTACGGCCCAATAGCATGCTTCAACGCAAACTTTAAATGGGCCATAATTGTTGATCAGGCCTAAAGCCCAACGAAAGCCCAACTGATTTGGCCCAACACACAACCGGCCCAAGAGAAGTCTTTCGATCCAAGGCAAGACAACCGGCCCAGCAGCCTATGATATTGGCCCAATAGTTTGGCCTACGGCCGCTACCCAACCCATGATAGCCCAACCCACGCTTTTACAGTGTTGTCAGACATAGGGATCGCAGAGATAAGATAAAAAAATGAAGGTATGGGAGAACCCATGTCTTTCCAAAGTCCCGTAAAACTCACTCAATTGGAACAGTTGGCCATATGTATTTATTTAGATCCGGAACCCTAGCTTACCGGTTTAAAGTAAGGTGTTTAGTTGTTAATAGATTCATAAATCCGTTGGTTCGGCGTTTATTGTTGGAAATTTTAGTGAGAAATTCCTGGTTTTTACTAACGGAGTTAAGATAAATGTGGTAACAATACTTCTATTTGTGTGGATTGATGGTGCGGTTGTAAAGTGTCCCGTAGTTTGGGTGAAGTCGTCCGCAACTAGTTCATGAGAATTGATAGTTTATTCAATTCGAGATTAATCATTCTGTTATTAATATATGAATTGAATAAAAACTCTTCATATTAGCTTAGACTACCCTAGATAGCCCAACCGATCTTCTTAGCCCAACAACACATACTTGGCTCAATCCTTCCATCGAGCCCAATTCTACGGATCATTCCTATGTTACGGCCCAAAGGATTTCGGATAGGCCCAACATAAATTTTCGGCTCAATTACATCTATTATGGCCCATATAGATTGTTTCTAAAACCATAATAGATCCACTAACATGTGAGGCCACGTATTGCCTAAGCCCAAATGTTAACACGAATGACTTACAAGATTATCCGGCTCTAGGGGTGTTAAATAACTTATAGACATTTGAATGAGCGATGAAAGTTATGAAAATAATGATCAAATGCATAGGTGAAACAAACATTTTCTTAGTATTTGTTATAAAACGATAACAAGTTTTAGACAAATTACATGAAGTGTTAAAAATATTAAATAACAACTTGTGGTTGATGAGCAAGTATGACATCTTTAACAATGATGAATTGGAGCCGGATAACGAACAAGATTCCTAAGTGTTAGTCAACTTTAGGACTAACACTTACGCGCTCAACAAATTCTTACAAACTTATACTTACACACTACAACAATATGAAATCAACGCAGGAGCTTGAACATCATAACAAAAGCAAACAAAGAGAGCGTGCATTCTTACTTTACATAGTCGACTGCTTCGGACATAAGGTGAGTTCATTTGTCCCTTTTCAAACTTATTTGTTTTACTTCGGGACTGAGAAGCATGTTAAATATTTTCATAAATTGTTGAAATGTTACTTATTGCTTTAAAACATAAACATAATCCTTATGTTGAAACTTATACTTTAAGCTTGAGGCTTAAAAGCAATTGTTGAATCCTTGTGAGATTTAATGCTATTACATGAGACTTGATACGATTACATGAGACTTGATACAATTACATGAGACTTGATGCTATTACATGAGACATGATGCTATTATATGAGACTTGAAATAAACATATGATATACATGATGAATCAATGATTGAATACTTGAAACTGTATGCTTGGAAACTATTACTTGCGCATGAAACATTGTACATGTATCTAAGCATAGTCTACGTAATTGCTAAACTTCTGGTATTCCAGAGCTTTTGTCGGCTTATATGAGGTATGTAAAGGCTAAACATGAACCTAATGAATGCTAAGCTATTATCTATATAAAAGACATGTAAATGCTAAACTTCTGGTATTCCAGAGCTTTTGTCTGCTTATAGGAGATAAGTAATTGCTAAACTATGTGTGTGTGAATCTATGATGCTTGAAAAACATGATGAGAGACTAACACTTATGAATACAATAGACATGAAAACTTTGAAACAGATAACAAAAGCTTTGATGAAGATTGAATTGATTGGTAGGTAAGATGCTTAATTATTATTAACAACAATGTCATATCCGGGTTAGTATGTGGTGGGATGTTGGCTAGGGCTTGTTCCCTTACATATGCCCTATATATAAGCATACCGACTTGGATATTACAGGTGGAGTTAATGAGGTTAAGGTTTTACCGAGAGAGGTTTGTGAAACTATTTTAAACTTATCAACTTTATGAACTCACCAACCGTCGTGTTGACTTGATCTTTTTACATGCTTTCTCAGGTGAAGAACAGGTTTAAACTTAAACTCTTGGATTTGCATACTAGGCTGCCCAGATAGAGGACCTAGTAGAGTTTTGGGAAGCACATCTTTTGTTGATGATACATACTACTTTTGATATCTTGTACATATACAAGATATAAACATTATTCTTTTGGGTTAGGTTTACTTAGTTAAATTGCAGAACATTGCTATATGTAATTTAACTTTGTAATCCTATATATCATTTGATTGTGCTTTAATTATTCTTAAATGTTGAAGTTATGTAGACAATCTAATCATCGTGATTATCACCCGCGATATCACGCCCCGGGAACCTTCCGCCCGGCGGGGACTCCGATCCAACCCCGCCGGCTCGGGGTGTGACAGATTGGTATCAGAACTCAAGGTTATAGAGAATAATAGGTCATTTACTTAAACGGTTTGGCCTAGACTATAATTTAGGGACCCTCATGTAGAGAACTTAAGACTTAAGTTTGCATTATGTTTTCTGCATTCGATCACTGCACTAACCAAATTCCTTTGGTTATGATCAGAATGCCGCCAAGAAAACAACCTACTCCGCAAGTCTCTGCTCCTCACTCTTCGACTCCTACACCACCGGATTCACCACCGCCACCTCCACCTCCTCCACACTCTCCACCACCAGGTTCAAGCACTGCTCAGACATTAGATCCTGCTACCATCGCCTTGGCGACACTACTGAGTACCCAACTGACAAGCCAACTGAAAGAGGTCATCCCAGAGATGATAAATCGGATTCAGGGGCATGGAAACACCTCTGTACATACCACCGGAGAGGCTAGTGGAAACACTGGTCATACGTCTGATTGCTCCTACAAATCCTTTGTAGGATGCAAACCTCCTAGTTTCACTGGAGTTGAAGGAGCTGTTTGATTAATCCAATGGCTAGAGAAAATGGAGAACACTCTGGACATTAGCAGCTGTCCAGAACACCATAAGGTTCGCTATGCAGCTGGTTCATTTAGCAAGCGAGCTCTAAGATGGTGGAACGCACAGATCAGGGCTAAGGGAAGAGATGAAGCAATGGCAATGCCTTGGGCAGAATTTAAGCTTCTTCTGAGGAATGAGTTTTGCCCGAAACATGAAGTGCAACAATTGGAGATTGAGCTCTCGAATCAGGAGATGAAGGGAGCTGACCACATGACTTTTACCAACCGCTATCATGAACTGGTAGCCCTGGTGCCAGAAATGGTACCAACCTTGGAGAAACTAATTGATCGCTATGTGGCAGGATTACCTTCATGTATACAAAGCGTTGTACTAGCTTCATATCCTGCTACTTTGGAGTCAGCCATTTCCCTCTCTTCTAAACTTACCAAGGTAATGGTAAAGTCTGGAGTTTTAAAAGATGAAGCTGGAAAAGCCAAGGAAACAACATCAAAGAAACCCGAGAACCACCAGAAAAAGAAGCAAAAGGTCGTAAAGAACTATGCGGCCGTTACCCCTCTGAGACAGGCATGTGTAGCACCTGTCAATCCTACTACAAGGGGTTATGGGGAAGAATATCCCCAGTGCACAAACTGCAAGTATCATCATCCTGCTGGTGCTCAATGCAGGAAGTGCACGAATTGTGGCCGGTTTGGCCACTGGGTGAACAAATGCCGCTTTGCGGTGAATCAGGCTACCAACACTGCAACAAGAGCACTACCTCCACCACCACCACCACAGAACCCGGTCAACAACAACAACAGAGGATGCTACAACTGCGGGGAAATGGGTCATTTCTCCCGCAACTGCCCAAAGAAAGTGCAACCTGGAGCACAGGCACCTCGCGGACGAGCCTTTGTTATTGGAGCCGAAGCAGCACGCCAAGACCCTAACGTGGTCACTGGTACATTTCTTTTACATGACTCTTATGCATCTATACTATTTGATACTGGTGCAGACCAGAGTTTTATTTCATCTGATTTTGCACAACAACTTAGTCTTACTGAATAAACTTTAAACTCCCCTTACATTATCGAAGTAGCGAATGGGAAACAAGTTACAGTTAGCACTATACTTAGGAACTACCCACTTACACTCGTAGATCACACATTTGCCATCGACTTGTTGCCGATGGAGTTGGGCAGTTTCGATATCATCGTGGGGATGGATTGGCTCTCACTCAATCGAGTTGAAGTCATCTGTTCCGAGAAGCTACTCCGGATTCCAGTCACGGATGATCGTGTATTGGAAGTTCGTGGGGATCAAGCAAAGCGAAACGTAAAGATCATATCATGCATAAAAGCGCGTAAGTGTCTGCAAAAGAAGTGCATAGCATTCTTGGCTCACGTGGTGGAGAAAGAGAAAGACAAGAAAACAATACAAGACGTACCGATAGTGAGGGAATATCCTGAGGTGTTTCCTGAAGATCTACCTGGTTTGCCTCCTGTGCGGCCGGTAGAATTTCGTATTGATCTGATTCCTGGGGCAACACCTGTTGCTAAATCTCCTTACAGGTTAGCACCTTCGGAGATGCAGGAATTATCTAACCAACTACAAGAGCTACTTGATAAAGGTTTTATCCGACCGAGCTACTCACCTTGGGGAGCTCCGGTTCTGTTCGTGAAAAAGAAGGATGGATCTTTTCATATGTGCATAGATTACAGGGAGCTAAACAAACTAACCATCAAGAATCGGTATCCATTACCGAGGATTGATGATTTGTTTGATCAACTACAAGGAGCTCAATACTTTTCGAAGATCGACCTGCGTTCCGGATACCATCAGCTCAGAGTACAAGATGAAGATATACCAAAGACGGCGTTTCGTACCAGATACGGGCATTATGAGTTCATGGTGATGCCTTTTGGTTTGACGAATGCACCTGCGGTTTTCATGGATCTCATGAACCGTGTGTGTAAGCCATACTTGGATCAATTTGTTATTGTTTTCATCGATGACATCTTGATCTATTCAAAAAGCAAAGCAGAACATGAGCAACATCTGAGAACAATCTTGGAACTGTTAAAGGAAGAGAAACTCTATGCCAAATTCTCTAAGTGTGAGTTTTGGTTAAAAGAGGTTCAATTTCTAGGCCATGTTGTTAACAGTGAGGGAATTCACGTTGATCCTGTCAAGATCGAGGCAATAAAATATTGGGACACTCCGAAGACACCTACGGAGATACGTTCTTTTCTATGCTTAGCAGGCTACTACAGAAGGTTTATTTCAAACTTTTCTAAGATAGCTCTGCCACTCACCAAGTTGACACAGAAGAGCGAGCCGTTTGTTTGGGATCAAAAGCAAGAAGAAGCCTTTCAGATATTGAAGCAAAAGTTATGTGATGCTCCGATCTTATCACTCCCAGATGGTTGCGATGACTTTGTTGTGTATTGTGATGCATCCCATCAGGGACTGGGCTGTGTACTTATGCAGCGGGACAAAGTCATTGCTTACGCTTCGAGACAATTAAAGATTCATGAGAAGAACTACACAACTCATGATCTGGAACCGGGAGCAGTGGTGTTTGCACTAAAGATCTGGAGGCATTACTTATATGGAACCAAGTGTACCATATTTACAGACCACAAAAGTCTGCAACACATATTTGATCAGAAGGAACTCAACATGCGACAGCGACGTTGGGTTGAGCTTCTGAACGATTACGACTGCGTAATCAAGTACCATCCGGGCAAGGCAAATGTTGTTGCTGATGCCTTGAGCCGGAAGGAACGAGTCAAACCCTTGCGCGTCAGAGCAATGGGAATGACTGTGCAGACAAGCTTACACAATCACATTATGCAAGCACAACAAGAAGCGATTGAACGAGGAAACTTGAAGAAAGACTTAGATTGTGGAATGGAGAAACATTTGGAAACAAAACCTGATGGACTTGTTTACTTCAAGGGTCGTATTTGGATTCCTGCAGTAGATGAGTTGAGAAAACTTATTTTTGATGAAGCACACAAGACCAGGTACTCTGTGCATCCCGGTGCCGATAAAATGTACCAAGACTTACGTGCATTTTATTGGTGGCTGGGTATGAAGAAAGATATAGCTGAATATGTTGGTCGATGCCTTATGTGTGCTAAAGTGAAGGCGGAACACCAGAGACCATCATGTTTACTGGAACAGCCTGAGATTCCACTTTGGAAGTGGGAACAGATAGCTATGGACTTTGTCACCAAGCTACCCCGCACTTCCAGTGGACATGACACTATTTGGGTTATCATTGATCGATTAACCAAGTCTGCTCATTTCTTGCCGATGCGAGAAACTTATTCCATGGATAAACTAGCGAAGCTTTACATCAACGAGATAGTGGTACGCCATGGTGTGCCACTGTCTATCATTTCAGATCGTGATAGCAGATTCACATCAAGCATCTGGCAATCATTGCAGAAATCTTTGGGGACGCAATTAAACTTGAGTACAGCTTATCATCCACAAACGGATGGTCAAAGCGAGCGTACTATTCAGACCCTGGAGGACATGTTGAGAACTTGGGTTATGGACTTTGGTGGTAATTGGGATTCTCATTTGCCACTAATCGAGTTCTCCTACAACAACAGTTACCACAGCAGCGTTGATTGTGCCCCATTCGAGGCCCTTTATGGTCGAAAATGTCGGTCACCGATCTGTTGGTCAGAAGTAGGAGATAATCGTATCACTGGGCCAGAACTTATTCAAGAAACCACAGACAAGATTGCTCAAATACAACAAAGATTACAAGCAACACGAAGCAGGCAAAAGAGCTATGCCGATAAACGGCGTAAGCCATTGGAATTTCAAGTGGGAGATCATGTTATGCTTAAGGTCTCTCCTTGGAAAGGCGTAGTCCGTTTTGCGAAGAAAGGCAAACTAACACCACGATACGTCGGACCGTTCGAGATCATTGAACGTATTGGTCCTGTAGCGTACAGATTGAGCTTACCAGATGAACTTAGTGGTGTACATGACGTGTTTCACGTCTCAAACTTGAGGAAATGCTTAGCCGATGAAACTCTTACCATACCAGTTGAAGAAATTCAATTGGATGAAAACTTACGTTTTGTTGAAGAACCGTTAGAAATCATGGATCGCAAAGTCAAGAAACTGAGGCGAAGCCGTATTCCTATAGTTAAAGTTCGTTGGAACTCAAGGCGTGGACCCGAGTTTACTTGGGAACGTGAAGATCACATGAAAAACAAGTACCCCCAACTCTTTACAGAGGAAGCCGTACCGAATAACGTGTCTTAAATTTCGGGACGAAATTTCTCTAACAAGGGGAGACTGTAACATCAGTGCCGGACGTGTGCCGGAACAGTGATCGCAACAGTAAACATGTACAGTAACTCAGGTACACATTACGAGAAACTATGTTTAGACTATTAATGCATTTGATTAACATGAAACTATTATACGATTGTCTGAATTCGACTGAAACCTTAGGGTTTAACAGTCTGAAACATGTCAGACAACACAGTGTTGAAACATATATACTTGATGTGATATCAGTTTGCATAAACGTATGTGAGGTTAAACAAAACGAAACTATAACAGTTATTGTTAAGGAATGCTAAACCGACGAGTTATTCGTATAGGTGACGATCTGTACGAATAATTCTGATAGTTTAACGCTCTGAAATAATGACTTAACAGTAGAAAACAAGAATCAGAAAGCCAAACCATCGACGTGTTCGTTTGAATGACGATTCGAACGAATACGCGCGATGGCGACGCGATCTGATGAAACGATAACGAAAACGAATGAAGACACAAACGATCATAATTTTAAGAAAATAAAATACTTCCTATTTTACAATTTTGAAACTCATCATAAAATAATTTAAATTAAACTATTTTAATTTAATCGCGAATGAATTAATACAACGCGTAAATTATTATAACTCAAAAAATAATTTAATGAAACGATATTTAAAATGTTTTCTAATAATATTTGTGTTCTAAAAATCCTAGAAATAGTCCTTTTATTTAAATGTGCAATAAACACGCGTAGCTTGCCGAATACGCGACGAGATTACGAATCGAGCAACCGAAATGAACCCGAATACCTGCGGGATATTTAAAGCCTAAATGAAGTCATTTAGGTTCATTTCACCATCTCCAACTCTCTCTCTAACCCTTGCAGCCGTTCTCCCTCTCTCTCTCTCTCTATAATATCATCATCATCTTCAACCTTAAAACCCTTAGATCTTGCTCAAAACTACACCAATTTGCGTGTTCTTGGAGCCTAAACGACCATCTCGAAGCCCTCTACAAGGAAGTACAACAGATCTGAGGTTTCATCCGGTTAAAATCGAGATATACGAGCTTGAAGGTTCGGAATCTTAGGGTTTTCTAACTTTGTTTGAACCACACACACGTAACCGGTCCCTTGCACTATCATTTCGAGTCCCGCACCTATAGGAGTCATCCATGGCATGGATTTAACCTAGATGAAGGTCAGGAGCTGGTTGGTTCGACTGGAATGATGAAGAAGGAACCAGGGTTCGTGAACACTAAACGACCGAACCTGTAGGGTTCTGGCCGAACCTTCGGCAGCCACCAACTCTAGCCACGAACCTGTGTTGCCTCACCTACCCCCGAACCATATGCTTCTGACCGAACCTTTATTAACCGAACCCTGTAGCATAGTCGACGAACCTTAGAATACCCAGGGACAAGAGCCTTGCGTGCAACCTGGCCGAACCATTCCTGGATCAACTTAGCGGCGAACCTACACTTTTAGTGAACGAACCTACGGTTAACAAGATGGAGCCGAACCCTAACCCAACCTAGCCGAACCCTTGGTTGCTAGTATACTGGCGAACCCATGCATGTAACCATGTACGAACCTTAGTGAGGAACCAAGAAGGTTCGCTGACCTGATGACCATGCGACTGAAAATTCGTGAGGGTTGGTGTATTCAAATGGCAGCCCAAACCCTTGGCCCAATAGGATATTCGATCATGTGGTGTGCAACCCTCTCGGCCCAATGACAGTGGCCCAACCGGCCTAGACCCATGTAAGTACGCCAATACGTTTGAGACAGCCCAAAGAAAGCTGAACAAGCCCAATAGGCACATATTCCCATTTGCTTCGGTCCAATAGGGATTAACAGGCCCAAGACCATCTACGGCCCAATAGCATGCTTCGACACAAACTTTAAATGGGCCATAATTGTTGATCAGGCCTCAAGCCCAACGAAAGCCCAACTGATTTGGCCCAACACACAACCGGCCCAAGAGAAGTCTTTCGACCCAAGGCAAGACAACCGGCCCAACATAAATTTTCGGCTCAATTACATCTATTTCGGCCCATATAGATTGTTTCTAAAACCATAATAGATCCACTAACATGTGAGGCCACGTATTGCCTAAGCCCAAATGTTAACACGAATGACTTACAAGATTATCCGGCTCTAGGCGTGTTAAATAACTTATAGACATTTGAATGAGCGATGAAAGTTATGAAAATAATGATCAAATGCATAGGTGAAACAAACATTTTCTTAGTATTTGTTATAAAACGATAACAAGTTTTAGACAAATTACATGAAGTGTTAAAAATCTTAAATAACAACTTGTGGTTGATGAGCAAGTATGACATCTTTAACAATGATGAATTGGAGCCGGATAACGAACAAGATTCCTAAGTGTTAGTCAACTTTAGGACTAACACTTACGCGCTCAACAAATTCTTACAAACTTATACTTACACACTACAACAATATGAAATCAACGCAGGAGCTTGAACATCATAACAAAAGCAAACAAAGAGAGCGTGCATTCTTACTTTACATAGTCGACTGCTTCGGACATAAGGTGAGTTCATTTGTCCCTTTTCAAACTTATTTGTTTTACTTCGGGACTGAGAAGCATGTTAAATATTTTCATAAATTGTTGAAATGTTACTTATTGCTTTAAAACATAAACATAATCCTTATGTTGAAACTTATACTTTAAGCTTGAGGCTTAAAAGCAATTGTTGAATCCTTGTGAGATTTAATGCTATTACATGAGACTTGATACGATTACATGAGACTTGATACAATTACATGAGACTTGATGCTATTACATGAGACTTGATACAATTACATGAGACTTGATGCTATTACATGAGACTTGATGCTATTACATGAGACTTGATACAATTACATGAGACTTGATGCTATTACATGAGACGTGATGCTATTATATGAGACTTGAAATAAACATATGAAATACATGATGAATCAATGATTGAATACTTGAAACTGTATGCTTGGAAACTATTACTTGTGCATGAAACCTTGTACATGTATCTAACCATAGTCTACGTAATTGCTAAACTTCTGGTATTCCAGAGCTTGTACCTATGGAGTGAGATACATGTAAAATCATAAACATAATGATACTCAGCTATTACCTGGTTATAAGGGACATGTAATTGCTAAACTTCTGGTATTCCAGAGCTTTTGTCGGCTTATATGAGGTATGTAAAGGCTAAACATGAAAGTATCGATTCTAGGCTATTACCTGGTTATAAGGGACACGTAATTGCTAAACTTCTGGTATTCCAGAGCTTGTGTCGGCTGATATGAGGTATGTAAATGCTAAACATAAACGTAACGTTACGGGGCTGTTACCTGGTTATAAGGGACATGTAATTGCTAAACTTCTGGTATTCCAGAGCTTTTGTCGGCTTATATGAGGTATGTAAAGGCTAAACATGAACCTAATGAATGCTAAGCTATTATCTATATAAGAGACATGTAAATGCTAAACTTCTGGTATTCCAGAGCTTTTGTCTGCTTATAGGAGATAAGTAATTGCTAAACTATGTGTGTGTGAATCTATGATGCTTGATAAACATGATGAGAGACTAACACTTATGAATACAATAGACATGAAAACTTTGAAACAGATAACAAAAGCTTTGATAAGGATTGAATTGATTGGTAGGTAAGATGCTTAATTATTATTAACAACAATGTCATATCCGGGTTAGTATGTGGTGGGATGTTGGCTAGGGCTTGTTCCCTTACATATGCCCTATATATAAGCATACCGACTTGGATATTACAGGTGGAGTTAATGAGGTTAAGGTTTTACCGAGAGAGGTTTGTGAAACTATTTTAAACTTATCAACTTTATGAACCCACCAACCGTCGTGTTGACTTGATCTTTTTACATGCTTTCTCAGGTGAAGAACAGGTTTAAACTTAAACTCTTGGATTTGCATACTAGGCTGCCCAGATAGAGGACCTAGTAGAGTTTTGGGAAGCACATCTTTTGTTGATGATACATACTACTTTTGATATCTTGTACATATACAAGATATAAACATTATTCTTTTGGGTTAGGTTTACTTAGTTAAATTGCAGAACATTGCTATATGTAATTTAACTTTGTAATCCTATAAATCATTTGATTGTGCTTTAATTATTCTTAAACGTTGATGCTATGTAGACAATCTGATCATCATGATTATCACCCGCGATATGACGCCCCGGGAACCTTCCGCCCGGCGGGGACTCCAATCCAACCCCGCCGGCTCGGGGTGTGACAGAAGACCTAGCTTACTTTTGGATGCATATATTTTGATGACATTGTGAATCTCTTTTGCATATCTTGTACAGTTACAAGATAGAAACTACACGATTCTTTTGGAGTAGATTTACTTAGTTAAATTATGAACACGTACTGTGTAATTTAACTTTGTAATTCTATATTATATGTCATGATAGCATTTCTCATTATTTATCATGTGCCGTGTAAACAATCTGATCATTTTGATTATCATTCAAGATATCGCTCCCCGGGAACCTTCCGCCGGACAGGAAAACCCGATCCGTTCCCGCCGGCCTGGGGTGTGACAGATTGGTATCAGAACCATGGTTATAGAGAAATATAGGTCATATTACTTAAACGGTTTCGCCTAGACTATAACCTAGGGACCCTCATATAGAACTCATGTGACTTAGAATTGTATTTGCATATGTCTTCTGCTTCTGATCACTGCACTAACCGATTTCTTTTCAGTTATGATCAGAATGCCGCCGAGAAGACAACCACCTCTATTACCGCTGACTCAAGGTTCAGCCCCGCACTCTTCGACACCGACACCACCTGATTCTCCTCCACATCTACCACCTCCACCTCCTCATCCTCCCCCACCATTTGCTTATCAGTTGGATCCTGCTACCGTGGCACTGGCCACCCTCTTGACTAGCCAACTGAGGGATGTGATCCCGGAGATGATGAACAGGATTAACACTAATAACAGCAACAATGTCGCCAACTCATCTGGAGAAGGCAGTGGAAATACCAGGAACCAAACAGATTATTCCTACAAGAATTTCATGGGATGCAACCCGCCTAGTTTCGATGGAAACAAGGGTGCTGTGAGCTTAATCCAATGGATTGAGAAAATGGAGACTACCTTAGACATCAGTGGATGTCCTGACCAACACAGAGTGAGGTATGCTACAGGATCATTTGAGAAACGAGACTAACCTGGTGGAACGCCCAGGTTCACACCAGAGGAAGAGAAGAGGCATTGGCGATGCCTTGGGAGGATTTCAAGACTTTATTGAGGGGCGAGTTTTGCCCAAGAAATGAACTGAAGAAAGTGGAAACAGAACTACTAAACCACGTGATGGTGGGAGCTGAACCTTTAGCATTCACCACCAGATTTCACGAACTGGCAACATTGGCACCGGATATCGTGCCAACACTTGAGAAAAGGATTGAACGGAATGTAGGTGGACTGCCTCCATGTATTCGAGGTCATGTGATGGCCGCACACCCAACCACACTAGAGATGGCTGTTACGCTATCAGCTTCACTGACTGATGTAATGGTTGCTTCTGGTGCACTCAAGAGAGGATCTGGAACTACTGATGATCCGGAACAACCCTCCATCAAGAAACGAAAGGTTGCTAAGAATTTCGCAACGACCACTGCTACCAAACAAACAGTGCCTACACAACCACAACTGACCCACAAGTCTTACTCTGGCACGACTCCGTTCTGCAATAAGTGCAATTATCATCATCAACCTGACACAAGGTGCAGGCAATGCACTTATTGTGGAAAAATGGGGCATTGGGCCAAGTTCTGCAAGGGGCAGGCGACACAACACAGGGCAAACCAAGCAGTGGCACAGACAGCTGCACACCTCGATCGCATTTCCTGTTACACCTGCGGGGAACCAGGACATTATGCGAAGGACTGCCCAAAAAGGGTGCTACCGAAAGGGCAAGCACCAAGGGGACGTGCATTTCAAATTGGAGCAGCCGCAGCAGCTCACCAAGACACTGACATCAACACTGGTACACTTCTCATTTAAAATCTTTGCAGTTGTATATTTTATACTAGCATAGATTATCATTGTCTCTTCAGAGTTAGTTTAGAACTTACTCGCAATTGGGGGCAACACTCGGATATCTCTTACACTAAATGACATGAACTTGGTGTTCACTAACCTTTAGTGAACAAACACATACCATGGGATTCAAAGTGATGGACACGAGTGGTGTCAATACCATAATCGGAACTGATGCTTTGTCCTTGATAGGGATGGGGTCATCAAATCCCATAAAACCTTTTTCATGTCATTACAGTGAACGACAGAGATACATTCATAAATCTCAATATTGGGTCCGTCAATGTTGTCTTACCCGACAATATACGAATCCATCCTAACAAGGGGAGAAACGAGAGGTTTCTCCTAACAGGAATAACAAGTGAGCATAAGAATCATAGCAAATGTTAGGGATCATGCAATTGTTATAACAACTCGAGATACCACTATGGGAGTGTATACAAACAGCTATGGAATATGATGCCAAGCTACCTTACATTTCCGGTAGACTTGATGTTCTTGAATTGACAAGAACAATGAAATCAAGTCTATTCATTACATAACTTTGAACAAAAGCCTAGGCTCCCTAACAAGGACTAGGTCACATAAAAACAATGTTCTTCCAAGAAACATAAACATTTCGGATCGTACAGTCGAGAGACTGAAAGCGAATCCGTATCACATGGGACAAACTAGGGGAAACCCTAACTACAACATCGCATAAACATGAGAACATGAGAAACACATGATATCAAAGCACCTCCACCTATGCAAAGAAAAAGTAGTATCCGACAATTGCTTAAAATTTCGGGACGAAATTTCTTTAACAAGGGGAGACTGTGACAACTAGTACCAAACCGTCCGGCAAGTCCGTATGGTGTGTGTAATTTCACCTTTTACTGTGTGTAAGTACAGTGCGTAAACAGTCGTGTGATAACAGGATGTGTAGTTGAGTCCAACAGTGAGGAAACACAATTCAAATTATATTGCAGTGTTGTTTTAGAATAATAAACTGACAGCGTGGTTGCGTGGGTGACGATTCACACAAACATATATGTGGGTTTAACGTTCTAAACGATAACTGATAATTAGAAAACCAAATCAGAAAGTGAAACGTACGATCGTGTTCGTACAGTCAGCGCTCTGTACGAAAACGCGCGTAAGTGACGATTTCTGACGAAACGGAAACGAAAACACGACACGCACGAAAATAAATTAAAGAAATAAAATAAATAACATTTTACAATTTTGAAACTCATCAAATTAATTAAATTGAGCTCTTTTATTCATTTCAAATAATTTACGCGTAAAAATCCGGATACGCGACAAAAACGCGAAACGAGCAACCGAAATGAACCCGAACACCACGTGGGATATAAAAACCCTAAATGAGAGAGTTTCTCATTTTACACTTTCTCCTTCTCTCTCTCCTTCCTATTCCCGGCCACCACCATTAAATAACCATTTCCAACCTTCCAAGCTCCATATCTTGGTCGTTTCTCAATGAAATCGGGTGATTCTTGAACCCACGCGAAGCCCTTGACGAGCTCTACCTAGAAGTACAAGGGATCTGACGTTTTCACCGGTCAAAATCAGGTATGATCCATAGAAGGTCGCGGGATTAGGGTTTTGTTTGTTCTTGACTCGACCCAACCATATAACCAGCTAAGCTCTTGTGGTTTCGAACCACACATCCTCGAAAACACCTTTATGGCACATCCTAAACGTAGGAAAAACTTAGGTCAGGGGTCACATGGTGAGAATGATGAAGACGAGTGCAGATTCGTGGGGGTTGACAAAGGGCCGAACCCTAGTTCAGCTAGCCGAACCATGCTTGATCTGGAACCAACAAACGAACCAATTTGCTGTGGACGAACCTTTGATCGGATTGTTAGCCGAACCCTGCACTCCGGCGAACTATCCAACCACCGCGAACCTTGCTGGCACCAGACGAACCTCTCGGCACCTAACCCTACGGCCGAACCTTATGAAGAGCCGCGAACCCTTATGTCAGCCAAATCCTAGACGAACCTACTGCCACTCACAGCCACCATAACCGAACCTTTAACACGCACCAAAGGTTCGCTGTCATGGGAACTGGCCTATGCATACACTCGACAAAACCAAGCAGCCGGCTCCACCTTTTTGTGCATTCGGTCCAACAATTTTTTTTATACTATTGGCCCAACACCTCAAACGTGGCCTATGAAACTCTTATGAACAACTAGTGGCTCAACTACACTTCACGAAGCCAGCTAAACCCTTCGGCCCACTCCCTTGCTTCGGCCCAAAAAGATCCGGCCCAACATTTCTTTTTCCCATTTTCTGATTAACTCCCAATATGGGCATTCTGGCCCAATAACAGCCCATTGTGGCCCTTAATCGGCCCATTCCCAACCGGACACCTATACGGCCCAACATCAACCAATTGGGCTAACCGGTTGAAGCCCAATATTAAATCCCGGGCCCTTTATTCGGTCCAATGGATTTTCAACATACATGAACTAAATTGGAACAAACACTTGAATTATTTGGATTTAGTACAAATGACATGGGATAATTAACCAAGATTACTATCAACATAGTGAAGGTTAATTGAATGAGGTTTATAAACTTAAAACATCAAGTTACTAGCAAAGTTGCAAGGTTACTAGTTAACTATGTAATAAACCATTATGGGCTTAACAAGAACAAAATGTAGAATATTATAAAATAAACCTAAAATAATCTAGATTGAGTAGCAAAACTTCTACAATTACAAAGAATGACTGTGTAAAAACAGAGATTCAAGATTTCATGAAAAGCTTTGGACCGAATAAAGACCGTGAACCACTAGTGTTAGTCAATTTAAGGCTAACACACCTACGCGCATACTGAACAAGTACACTCAACACTATAAGTTACAAACAATGTGAATTCAATACAGGATCGTGAAATCAACCTCAAATACAATCAAGGAGCGCGTGCTTTCTTTCTTTTAAGCTAAGTCAACCCTACAACAACAAGGTGAGTTCATATGCCCCTTTTCAAATCTTTACTGATTTCAAAGCTCGGGGCTGAGAAACATGCTAAACTTTTATTTGATTAAAAGTTCTTTTAACATATTGCTTATATTATGATTTAGATAATAATAGTTTATCTTTATTATCATTGATCATTACATGCTTGCTTGTCTGATATTATCATACTTGAGACAATTAGGAAGATACATGCAACTATAGCTTCCTGACACATGTAAGCACTAGAATAACATAAGTTGTTAATAATATATCTTGCGACTTTTTATTATTCTTACACGATAGAACAACGGGGAAAACCATGGGATAACATGCCAATAACAATTACTAATGACAAGAATGATCATCATGATAAGGTAACTTCATGATAACAAGATCATTCACACATTACTAACATCGTGTATAAGACATATTCTTATAACACTCTGTTCAAATTAGTAAGAACACTCAACATCGAGATAACAGTTGAGACAATTACTTGTGATATCGAGGATGATATCGCAAGAACACACTTTTGGGGATGGCATTTCCCACACATACTATCATTACTTATTAAGACTCTATTTAGAGCATATCTTATAACTGGCAGAGGATAACGGTTACACAACCATAGATCAATTGGGTAAACCATAAGCATTAATCACTAGGACGGGGTAATCTAATGAAGTCACACTGGGCACAAGAGGTGCTATCATTCTCTTTGATATCATGCATAAAACCCGATCCGTTCCCGCCGGCCTGGGGTGTGACATAAACCGAACTGTTAGGCTAGTAGGGAAGCCATGGTTGAGCCTACATGTTGCAGTAAATCGAAGATGATGATAAAGAAGATGGTGGTTCGTGTCTTAGAGATCGGCCGACCCTTTCTGGACTTGAGCTCTAAGGTGGCCGAACCTGTGGTAGACCGAATCTCCTGCTGACCAAGCCATGAGGGAGCCACGAACCTCCCATGCTCTCGAACTATCATCCGCGAACCCTGCATGCGAGTTCCGAACCCATCACCCACGAACCTCCATTTTGTCGAACCTGGTCTGCATGGATGAACCCTGCATGCGTTATTCACGAACCTTGAAGCCGGCCAAACCTATGGGTGATGCCACAAACCTCTGTACCGGCCGAACCTACTATAACCGAACTTTGCTGCGAACCCTAGGGCTCAGCCGAACCCAGCTATCATCAGCCAAACCTATTATACTCACGAACCCGTGGACTGTCGAACCTGAACAGCCGCGAACTAGGGATGGACGGACCTAGTCACATGCGAACATATGCCTTGCCGAACCTATGACCATGGACCATTACCCGAACCTAAGGCTCCCACTCGAACGAACCCTAGATAACCACGAACCTAGGGGAGCTGGGGACATCTACCGGGCCGAAGCTTTCAACCGACTACACCCTCATTTGGTCGAGTGTCTTCCATCAGCCAAGCAAAGTCAACCGGCCTAGTTCGGGCCCAATTTTATTTGATTCGGCCCCATACAATTGGACACGACTTTGTTTTGGCCTAGGAGTTCCGCAATTGGCCCAACCATTTATATACACCTAGCTCGGCCCACCTTAGCAACATGACCCATGCACGACCTTCATCGGCCCAAACCCAACAATTTGGCCCAATTATTGATCCAATCTATGGGATTGTTTCGGGCCAAAATCATTTGGCCCAACTTCACTTAATTATTCGATCTATAATGTGGTTCAACTCACTTAACTAATGTTGAAACAAAAGTATTTTGTTGATAAAATTCTTGGACTTAATGCAAACATGGCATCTAAGACGTTATACTTCTCAAGGATAACTTCATGGTTATTTACTAATCATGTAACAATCTATTCAAGTTCTTACAAGAAGCTAAGGACTTATAACATTTAAACAAAAGAAATCTAAGTCTTTATGCTTAGAATCTCATTGTTATGAAACTAAATCAAATGGAACCTTGGATCAATAACGAAGTGTTTTGACCTAATTGGGTCAAGTGTTTCTAAAGTCACTAACAAGTAAACAGGGCCGAATGATGACCGAGACTCACAAGTGTTAGCCAACTTTAGGGCTAACACATACGCACATACACATCAACCATAACTTATACTTATAAGCTATGAACAATGTGAAATCAATACAGGATCGTGAAAACAATAACAAGTACAACAATGAGCGCGTGCATTCTTGTTTAGGCTAAGTCAACCACATCAACAACAAGGTGAGTTCATTTGTCCCTTTTCAAACATATTTGTTTTACCTCAGGACTGAGAACCACGTTATACATTTTAAACAAGTATTGAAATGTTTTATAAATGCTCTTACAATGATTCATAATTTAGCTACTAATGCTTATGATTGTTACACTTGTTGTGACAATTATAAGCTAAGACTTGGACATAAATGCTACATGCTACATGCTCAAACTATGTGCTCATGCTATGAACTTTACGCTCAAACTACATGCTATTGTCAATGCGATAAGCTACATGTTAAACTAAAAGCTAATACTACATGCTAATGCTACAAGCTATATGTTGAACTATATGCAAATGTGAAGGTGATGGACTGTATGCTCAAACTATATGCTAATACTAGATACTAAATGCTAAATGCTATGATTATGTGCTGAATGCTAAGCTTGTAGCTATGCATGAGATACATAAATGCCAAACTATGCTATTGCAAGCTGGTATCTATGCATGGGATACTTGTAAGCTAAACTATATGAATGCAAAGCTTTTATCTATATATGAGATACGTAAATGCCAAACTATGCTAGAGCAAGGCTTGTATCTACATATATGAGATATGTGAATGCTAAACTACGTTTGTACACAGCTTTCGTCTATATATGAGATACGTAAATGCCAAACTATGCTAGAGCAAGGCTTGTATCTACATATATGATATACGTAAACGCTAAACTATTCTGATGCTAAGAGAAAATCAATTCATGAGATACGTAATGGCTAAACTATGCTACAACAAAGCTTGTATCTAGTCGTTGGCTACGTAAATGCTAAACTATGCTAGAGCAAAGCTTGTACCCATGAATGAGATTGGTGGAAGCTAAACTATGATTTGTGAAACTCTTATCCTTGTACAACAGACTTAAAAGCCAATATATGTGAATGCTATAAACTTGTAAACGTTTAACAGTATGCAAAAGCTATGATGAAGACGGGATTGGGTTATAGGTAAAATGTTTAATTTTCATTAACAACAGTGTCATATGTGAATTAGTATGTGGTGGGATGGCGTCTGGGCGGGTTGTAGGCTCGACCCTTTCGTATGCCCTATATATAAGCATACCGATTTGGATATTACATGTGATGTTAATGAGGTTAAGGTTGTTACCGAAAGAAGTTTGCGAAAGCTATTTTTCAACAATTAAAGTATATGAACTCACCAACCATTGTGTTGACTTTGTTTTCTTACATGTTTTCTCAGGTGATGTACAGGAGTAAGCTAAGGCTCAGGATTGCATGCTAGGATGCCCAGTTAGAGGACCTAGTTGACTTTTGGAAAGCACATATTTTGTTATTGGTACGAGTCGCTTTTGATATCTTGTACAGATGCAAGATAGATACATTTGATTGTTTTTATAGGTTTACGTAGTTAAATTATCAAACATTGACAGTTGTAATTTAACTCTGTAATCCTAGTTTAATGCTTTATTGTGCTTTAGCTATTCTCAATGTTGATGTTATGCAAAAAATCTGATCATCACGATTATCACTCACGATATCGCGTCCCGAGAACCTTCTGCCTGGCGGGGAAGTCGATCCGTCCCACCAGCTCAGGGTGTGACAGATTGGTATCAGAGCTCAAGGTTATTGAGAATAATAGGTCATTTACTTAAACGGTTTGGCCTAGACTATAACTTAGGGACCCTCATGTAGAGAACATAAGACTTATGTTTGCATTCTGTCTTCTGCGTTCGATCACTGCACTAACCAATACTTATTTCGTTATGATCAGAATGCCGCCAAGAAGACAATCGACTCCGCAAGCCTCAGCACCTCACTCATCAACCCCTACACCACCTGATTCACCACTGCCACCTCCTCCTCCTCCCCTAAATCCCCCTCCTAACCCAGATGCAGCTCCGGCTCTCGATCCAGCTACTGTTGCTTTGGCAACACTTCTGTGCAGCCAACTGACGAACCAACTGAAGGATGTCATCCAGAGATGATAAACAGGATTTAAGGCCATGGCAACGATTATGGTCACACTACGGGGGAAGCTAGTGGAAACACTGGCACTACTTCGGACTGCTCCTACAAGTCATTTGTAGGATGCAAGCCGCCAAGTATCACCGATGTTGAAGGAGCTGTTGGACTGATCCAATGGCTAGAAAAGATGGAGACCACCTTGGACATCAACGGTTGTTCTGAACACCACAAGGTTCTATATGTTGCTGGGTCTTTCAGCAAACGGGCCTTAACATGGTGGAACTCCCAAATCAGGGCTCGAGGCAGAGACGACTCACTGGCAATGTCTTGGGTAGATTTGAAAATCCTTCTGAGGAATGAATTATGTCCTAAGCACGAACTACAGAAGCTGGAAGTTGAGCTCTCAAACCATATGATGAAAGGAGCAGATCACATGACTTTCACCACACACTATCATGAATTGGTAGCTTTGGTGCCGGAGATGGCGCCAACTCTAGAGAAACTGATCGATAGATATGTGGTAGGATTACCCTCCTGCATTCAAAGCATTGTGCTGGCTGCAAACCCTGCTACTCTAGAGTCAGCCATCTCTCTGTCAGCCAAACTCACTGACGTAATGGTAAAGTCAGGAGTTTTGAAGAACGACTCGGGTAAAGCTAAGAATGAGTCCTCAAAGAAGCCTGAACACCATCCAAAGAAGAAGCAAAAGGTTGTCAAGAACTATGTGATGGCCGCACCTCTGAGACAAACCCCTGCGGTACCTACTAATGCTGCACCTAGAAACTATGTGGGAGTGCATCCTCAGTGTACCCATTGCAAGTATCATCATTCTGCTACGGTGCAGTGTAGGAAGTGCACAAACTGTGGTCAATTCGGCCACTGGGTTACGCAGTGCCGCACTCCCGCATCACAAGCTACCAACAATGCTGCTAGAGCATTACCTCCACCAACAAACCCAGGAAACAACAACAACAACAGGGGATGCTATAACTGTGGAGAAGTGGGTCACTTCTCTAGAGACTGCCCGAAGAGAGTGCAACAAGGAGCACAAGCACCTCGTATAAGGGCTTTTGTTATCAGAGCCAATGCAGCACGCCAGGACCCTAATGTGGTCACTGGTACATTTCTTTTACATGACTCTTATGCATCTATTCTGTTTGACACTAGTGCAGACTAGAGTTTTATTTCATCTGACTTTACACGTCAACTTAGACTTACTGAGGAAACTTTAGACTCCCCTTACATTATTGAAGTAGCAAATGGGAAACAAATCACAGTTAGCACTATACTTAAGAACTGCCCACTTACACTCACTGATCACACATTCACCATCAACTTGCTACCGATGGAGTTGGGCAGTTTCGACATCATTGTTGGGATGGATTGGCTATCTCTCAATAGAGTGGAAGTCATATGTTCCGAAAAGCTACTTCGGATTCCATTGGCGAGTGATCCTGTATTGGAAGTTCGTGGGGATCAAGCGAAGCGAAGTGTCAAAATCATATCTTGCATAAAAGTGGGTAAGTGTCTACAGAAGAAATGCATAGCTTTCTTGGGTCACGTGGTGGAGAAGGAGAAAGACAAGAAAACGAAACAAGACGTGCCAATAGTAAAGGAATACCCTGAAGTATTTCCTGAAGACCTACCTGGTTTGCCACCTGTGCGACCGGTAGAGTTTCGCATTGATTTGATTCCTGGAGCAACGCCTGTTGCTAAATCTCCTTACAGGTTAACACCTTAAGAGATGCAGGAACTATCGAATCAACTACAGGAGCTACTCGACAAGGGTTTCATTCGACCGAGCTACTCACCTTGGGGAGCTCCGGTTTTGTTCGTGAAGAAGAAGGATGGATCCTTTCGTATGTGCATAGACTATAGGGAGTTAAACAAACTAACCATCAAGAATCGGTATCCATTACCGAGGATTGATGATTTGTTTGATCAATTGCAAGGAGCTCAGTACTTTTCGAAGATTGACTTATGGTCTGGATGCCACTCACCAAGCTAACACAGAAAAGCGAGCCGTTTGTTTGGGAACAGAAGCAAGAAGATGCTTTTCAAACTTTGAAGCAAAAGTTATGTGATGATCCAATCTTATCTCTCCGAGACGGTTGTGATGACTTTGTAGTTTACTGTGATGCATCCCATCAGGGACTCGGTTGTGTATTGATGCAACGGGACAAAGTTATCACGTATGCCTCGAGACAACTGAAGATTCATGAGAAGAATTACACTACTCATGATCTGGAACTGGGAGCAGTGGTATTCGCATTGAAGATTTGGAGACATTATTTATATGGCACCAAGTGTACCATATTTACTGATCACAAGAGTCTGCAGCACATATTTGATCAGAAAGAACTCAACATGCGACAGCGACGTTACGTTGAACTTCTGAATGATTAAAACTGTGTAATCAAGTACCATCCGGGCAAGGCGAACGTTGTAGCTGATGCCTTGAGTCGGAAGGAACGGGTCAAACCCTTGCGCATCAGAGCAATGGGGATGACTGTGCAGACAAGTTTGCATGACAACATTATACAAGCACAACAAGAGACTGTTGAACAAGGAAACCCGAAGAAAGAAATAGATTGTGGAGCAGAAAAGCAATTTGAAACAAAGCCTGATGGAATCATTTACTACAAGGATCGTGTATGGATTCCTGCAGCGGATGAATTGAGAAAGCTTATCTTTGATGAAGCACACAAGACCAAGTACTCCGTGCATCTCAGTGCTGATAAAATGTACCAAGACTTACGGGCGTTTTATTGGTGGCCGGGTATGAATAAAGACATAGCTTAGTACGTTGGTCGATGCCTTAAGTGTGCCAAAGTGAAGGCGGAACACTAGAAGCCGTCAGGTTTACTGGAACAGCCTGAGATTCCACTTTGGAAGTGGGAACAAATAGCTATGGACTTTATGACCAAGCTACCCCACACTTCCAGTGGTCATGATAGTATATGGGTTATCGTTGATCGATTAACCAAATCTGCTCATTTCTTTCCAATGCGTGAGACTTACATGATGGATAAACTGGAGAGACTTTACATCAACGAGATAGTGGTGCACCATGGTGTGCCATTATATATCATCTCAGATCATGATAGCAGATTTACGTCGAGGTTCTGGCAATCCTTGTAGAAATCTCTGGGGACACACTTAAATCTGAGCGAACGTACTATACAGACCCTGGAGGACATGTTGAGAACTTGTGTTTTAGATTTCGGTGGGAATTGGGACTCTCATTTACCATTGATCGAATTCTCCTACAACAACAGTTATCATAGTAGCTTCGGATGTGCGCCGTTCGAGGCTCTTTATGGTCGAAAGTGTCGATCACCTATCTATTGGTCTGAAGTGGGAGATAATCGAATAACCGGGCCAGAACTAATTCAAGAAACTATAGACAAAATTGATCAGATACAACAAAGGCTATAAGCAAACCGAAGCAGACAAAAGAGCTATGCCGACAAACGGCGCAAGCCGTTGGAATTCCAAGTGGGAGACCGCGTCATGTTAAAGGTATCCCCATGGAAAGGCGTAGTCCGTTTTGCAAAGAAAGGCAAAATAGCACCACGGTATGTGGGACCATTCGAGATCATCGAATGCATTGGTCTTGTGGCGTACAGACTTAGATTACCAGATGAACTGAGTGGTGTGCACGACGTGTTTCATGTCTCAAATCTGAAGAAATGCCTTGCAGACGAATCACTCATCGTCCCAGTTGAAGAAATTCAATTGGACGAAGATTTACACTTTATTGAAGAACCTTTGGAGATTACGGATCGGAAGGTTAAACAACTGAGGCGAAGCCGTATCCCAATCGTTAAGGTTCATTGGAACTCAAAGCGCGGACCTGAGTTTACTTGGGAATGCGAAGATCACATGAAGCACAAGTATTCCCAGCTGTTTACAGAGGAAACCGTACCTGATAATGATTCTTAAATTTCGAGACGAAATTCCTCTAACAAGGGGAGACTGTAACATCTGTGCCGGAAACGTTGCCGGAACAGTGAACTCTACAGTAACTTGCACAGTAACTCAGGTACAAACTACGTGAACTATGTATATGCTATTGACACTTGATGCTTGACACTAAACTATTATGCAATTGTTCTGAAATCTGATTTAAAGCTCATCGTTATCAGTCAAAAACACATCAGACAACATTAAACTGACACACATATGCTTGATTTAAATGCTATTATGTATAAACGTATGTGAGGTTAAACAGAACAAAACCATAACGGATGTCGCTACAGAATGCTAAACCGACGAATTATTTGTAACATTTGTGCATATAGTCATGTAGTTGTAAACAGTGTAGAACAGTGTCTATTCATGGTTCAGTTCATCAATGTGTTTCAGTATGTTCAAAATGTGTGCTTGTGTGTTACAGGATCTTAGTAATCAGAAAACAAGTATGTATTATCTATTTACAGTCGATCTCACTAAGCAAGAACAGTAACTTGTTATGTCGAAACAGTGGTGGGCAGCGAGAGTGAGCCCTATACATATACTGCGTTCGGTGTAACAGGTTAGTGTTAGTGCGTAGTGTTGAGACGAATAGTATAACAATTAATTAATTCAACCAAGATCGTAATCTGTAAGCGAGACTGAGTATAGTTATGGGTGACGATCCATAATAGTACGAATGTTGAACTTATAATTGCGATTAAACATCTTTAAATATTTTAATACGATCGGAAAACGTACGCGATTGCGGGTATACACGTAAATTGTGAATGTTTAACGATCCGACAACACACGAAGAGTAAAAATAATTATATTAATTATTTTATATTTTTACAATTTTGAAACTCATCATTTTAATGAGTTTAATAACTATTTTTAGTTAAAACCGCGTAAAATACGCGTTACGTTCCGGAAACGCGAACCGAGCGACCGAAACGAACCCGAATTTCAACCGAACTATAAAAGACTTTAACAAGGCTTATTCTTGCATTCATTACACCACCAACCCATTCTCTCTCTAAATTTTCGTCCACTCCCTCTCTCTCTAGAAAAACCGAACTTTAAACGCGTGTAACTCGTTTAATTCTCAACGGATTTCGGAGTTTTTGGTGTCCACGCGAAGCTCTCGACAAACTCTACACGAAAGTACAAGATTTACGCAGATTTGTCCAGCCAATCTCGAGGTAATGAAGCTTGAAAGATCACGAAATTAGGGTTTTTGTTTGTGAGTTGCGAAATATACACACAACCGGTTTATTTGCATTATCCTTTAAGTCTTGATCGTGTAGCAACCTTCTGTGATGTTATATCCATTGAATTGGTGGCTTAGAACCGGCTAAACAGGATGATGATGATGGAGTTAGTACAGGTTCGTCGAAGGTTCATGGGTCGAACCCCCAAACAGGTCCTGGCCGAACCCTCGTGAACACAGCAGGCCGACGAACCCTACATGGTTCGTGGGATTATCTGCCGAACTCTAGAGGACCTCACGAACCCTACTTGGCAACGAACCTTCATCAACATCATCCCAGATGACCCATGCTCGATCCAGCGAACCCTCCTACTGCTGCGAACCTTCGAAGCTTTTCAAACCGAACTATTAGGGTATTGCCGAACCATGTACATCCTTCCGCTAAAGCCGAACCCTGCATGGTTCGGGGATCTATCAGCCGAACTCTAGGGATTTCCATGAGCCATCACGAACCCTAGTCGAACCTTTGTGCATGCCACGAACCAACTTGAGCCGAACCATGTGGAATACTTTGGACGAACCCTTGAACGTTCTATCATCACCGAACCCTTGGTTAGGGGCGAACCCTAGGCTAAACCCAAGAGGGTTCGCTGCCCAAAAATGGCAGCTTCCCTTTTCTTTCGGCTCAACTCCAACTTAATTGGCCCAAATGCCTTAGTATTAGGCCCATAAGTGTGAGGTAAGCCCAATGAAGTTAGGTTGGTCCATTAAACTCTCAATTAGATCAATAACACTTTGGAACGTATATGGATTTCATTCACAATTGATGGCCAACCTAAATCCTTTAGGCCCAATTCAATTCCATCCGGCCCAAACCAATCCTAGTTGGCCCATATTATTTCCTCGACCCACTTAGTGGCTTTCGGTCTACTAAGATCTTTAATTGGCTTGATGTCAACTTTAGTGTGTTGCAAGGCCCATATACAATTTTGTTGGCCCAATAACACATTCATTTGGCCCATGGTTGATTTAGGTGGGCCATGGCCTTTGTTAAGCCTCATGGTTTATGGACTTAAGGCCCAATTGTGTTGGCCTCGACTTGTGCTATTGTGAATTGATCACGAAGAGGTTAAGTGACAACTTAACATAAGCGAGAGATCAATTCATAATCACAATACTTGAAAACAATTGAACATCTTTTCACAACAAATGGTAATCAATGGCTATCAAATTCTTGAACAAATATCATTTCATGCATAAGAATTATGCATCAAAGAACATTTCATAAGTTTCTTGGACCCATGATCAATCAAGAGATTCAAAGCATAACATTCTAGTTTTCACAACAATCTAATCATGAGAACACAAGTCAATCAATGAATCAAGGTTATACAATTATAAATCCTATATCTTATGTATGACTACAATGTTATAGGAAACAATTAGGAGTCCTGTTTGCTACTTGCTAACTGTTTAGTTCAGAGTCTACTGCAGACAGGTGAGAACTTTAGCCCCTCTTTTACTGTTTTATAACTGTTTTGGGGTGGAACACGTGATCAAAACCGCTATTTCAATCTTGTTTCATTGCACAGTGTATGTGCATTCATAAACATTACAGGTTTATCATATGAATCCAAGTGATTCTTCAACTGTTTAAGGAAATTGTCAACTGTTTAAAAGGAATTATTTACTATTAAACCCTTATTACTAAAAAGGATTTTATAATGTTTTCTTGAAATGTTTTATAACAGTTTTACTCAAATGTTCTTTTAAGGGATTTTACAAACACTTGTGTTATAAACCTTGTTATTACACAAGGTCATCACATCATGGTATTCAAAACAAGTGGTTCACAACATGGTATCCAATTCAAGTGGTTCAAAACATGGTACTTAATTTCATTGGTTCAAAACATGGTATTCAAGTCAAGTTGTTCACATTATGGTATTCAAATCAAGAGATTCATTTCATGTTACATAAACAAAGGATTCAACTCGTGGAGTTAAATCCAGGTTTTCAATAAGACATTAACACATCCGGTTAAAGTAAGATTCAGAAAACATGGTGTCATTTGTTGTAAACAAACTTATAAACCCATCAAGTATCATATTCATTAGCGTTAGTACTGGGTGATCACAACAAGGGAAAGCGGACACATACATTGGGGCAGGCCGATTGCTGCAGTTAGTTTTTAAATCTGTTTTATAAACTAACTGCAGATTTCGGTTACATATGGTTTATTCAAAACTGTTGACATATTATCTAACTCCAAACGTGGTTTGGGACTTGATATTATATGTTGACTCATGTGCAAACAGTGATTGGACTGTTTACACTCATTTTCTTACTTGATGTTAGTTTGGGTTGCAGCTCATCCGTGTGAATCTTATGATGCTTTAACTTACCTATGTCTTATATCATATACTCATGTTTACAAATGCTTAAACCTATTGTTCTCACCAACTACGTCTGTAGTTGACAGTTACTTTTCACGTGTTTCAGGTAATCAGGTTTAAGACATTCTCAGGGACAACTAAGGAGACCATTCTAAGATAGAACAAGATGAAGAAACATGCTAGGATGGAATAGAAACTCACTAAATCCTAAATGTTTAATTGTCTTGTTTGGAGTCTTATTTTGTAACTATATTTTGGGTCTGTAGTTGTCTTACTTTTGGTAGATAGATTGTCTGTAACTAATCAACTGTCTAAACATTATGAAATGTAGTAATCCATTGTGGTTGTTCTTATTCAATACTTGTGCATGATTCAACTGATCATACGTCACCGCGCCGTGGATTCCGCACGCGGCGCAGGGGTGTGACAGGTTGGTATCAGAGCCAAGGTTGTAGAGAACTAGGAAAAACCCAATGTTTAATGACCTAGACTATAACCTAAGCTACCCAATAGGACTAAGTACTATAGGCTTGAGGATACTTAGGATCTAAGTAACTTAAGTGAGCATTAAGTCTACAATAAGCTTGAAAGATCTTAGGGACATTTTCTAAGATTAGACATCGAGTCAAAGAATTTGAATCGGAATTCTATAATTTTAGAAACCGAATTAAATTCTCACACATATGCATTTAAGGATTTCAGAGGCAGGGATCTGTATTCTTAGTATCCTTGATCTGAAATTCTCACACAGAGATCATTATAGAAATTCAGAGGCAAAGATCTGTAGTTTCAGTATCTTTGATATGAATTTCTTGTCATATTCATTATGGGATTTAGAGGCAAAGATCTATTAATTTAGTATCTTTGATCTAAGATCCTTGTCATATTCCTTATGGGATTTAGAGGCAAAGATGGTTATCTTTGATCTAAAGTCCTTGTCATATTCACTATAGGATTCAAAGGTCAAGATCTATTAATTTAGAACTTGAATTTGAGATCCTTGTCATATTCATTATAGGATTCAAAGATCAAGATCTATTAACTTAGAACTTGGAATTGAGATCCTTGTCATATCACTATAGGAATTCAAAGGTTGAGGTCTATTAATTTAGAACTTAGATTTGAAATCCTTGTCATTGTTATCATTGTTATCATTATCAGGTGTTCATTATCATAGGAACTTTATAACTTAGAATCTGTGTAACAGTATTCTTTAGTTGAAGTTCTCACAGGAAATCATTATGCTCAGTACTGTAAGTATTGGGAAACTAGGTTGACTAACCTAGGACACATATACATAAACCTAAGGTCTTAGTTTCTAGTAAATTAAGGACCATGGGTTACACAATCATAAACAGAATCACAGAACAAGAGGAAATCATGGGATAATCATAATCAATCAAGGGTTGGAATCTTAGCTTCAAATGCAAACGGCGGATTAACGCTGATGGGCTGAGGTAAGTGGTGGGTCGGTGAGAGCTTACCCTATATATAAGCTTATCTTGGTTTGTCAGGGAAAATTCGGCGCTTGAATTTGAAGTGAGGATTCGGGAACAACCGGAATCATGGAACATTAGTCAAAACACATGGGATACAAACATTTGGGAAACAATCATTGGTGGATCAAATCATAATGAAATTCAAACTTGGATGAACCAGACATTATGGTGAATCAACCAAGTTGTGAACATATCATAAATGTAAACCTTAAGTGAAATTCTTAAGTGATTACATCATTAGTACTTACTGGCATAAGTTAACAGGAAAGTGTAGAGCACACGTATGATTTAGCCCTACATGTTAACGATTGTTAGAAAGTGCACGCATAACATAATCATAGTTCAATCATGGAATCAATCATAGTTCAAGTTGATCAAAGATCATGAGATTCTTAATCAATGGAACACACATGGAAATCAGTACAAACGTGTTGCCAAATGCTAGCAAGGGCATGATCGTGGTATACCGAAACGGTGGTGGGCAGCGAGAGTGAGCCCTATATATAAGCTATTTTCGGTATATCGGGAAAGTGTCAGTGTGTAGGTTTGGTGGAGAGATCATGAGACATCGTACATATTCACATGATAAGTATACAAATAAGTTGATAACTTATACGTGTACTGGATCATATTACAATTGAATGATAATACTAGTAGTATGGATATATTACTGACCTTATCATGAAAATTCAATTGTATCCATTCTCAGTACTGACCCGCTTGTGGCTTCTATTCGTAGAATGCCTCCTCGACGAGACCCAAATGCTGGGGGTTCGACAAGCGGTAATGATGATGAAATTAACAAGATTGCTCGAGCTATCGCTGTTCACATGAGGGATGTGATCCCAGGCATGGTCACTGATATTACCCAGAATCTTCGGGGAAGTACCGGTGATTCTGCACACAACTCAAATGCCACAAACGCTGGAACTGCTAACTTTACTTTCAAGCAGTTCAACGATGCTAAGCCTCCTAAGTACTCTGGTACCGAAGGAGCTACCGGCCTACTGCAATGGCTGGAAAGTATCGAAGACATTCTGGACTTCACCGGATGCCCTGAAAATCTAAAGGTCAAGATGGCCTCGAGTGCATTTCATAAGGGCGCACTTACCTGGTGGAACTCTGAGAAGAACACCAGGGGACGTGAGGTCGCCCTAGCCTTACCATGGGATGGATTCAAAAATTTACTGGTGGAAAAGTTTTGTCCACGTCACGAGCTAAAGAAACTGGAGGTGGAGATGTGGAATCTGGTGCAGGATAGTGGCGAAAATGCCAAGTACACAACTCGTTTTCATGAGTTGTGCATTTTGGTACCACATCTGGTTACTCCTCTATCCCGCAGGATAGAGAAATACATCGAAGGCTTGCCTCTAGTGGTTAGAGGAACTGTTATGGGGAACAACCCCACTACTTTGGAAGCTGCTATACAACTGGGTGCTACTCTTACTGAAGAGTATGTGAAATCTGGGGTGCTCACCCGAAAGGGATTCAAAAGGGCACAGATTGAAGAAGGCAAGAAGCCTGAACAGCACCATCCCAAGAAGAAGAAACAGAAGACAATCAAGAACTTTGCAGCATTGACTGCGGCTGCACCTACTCATGCTACTCCCCTCACTGTTATGCCACAACCTGCTAATGTCAGAAAGCAGTACACTGGCTCATTTCCACTCTGCACCAAATGCCAGTACCATCATCTACCCACTATTCCATGCAGAAAGTGTCTCAAGTGTGGGCGTATGGGACACTTGGCGGCTACATGCCGATCTGCTCATCTTGCTGCTGCAACAACTGCTGCCACAACTTCTGCTGCTACAGGTGGAAGAGTTTGTTACAATTGTGGGGCAGAGGGACACTTCAGAAATCAGTGTCCGAAACTCAACAACAATACTGCTGTTGCTCGTGCTTTCGTTATTGGAACTGCTGAAGCACGTGAAGAGCCGGCAGTCATCACGGGTACATTTCTTATCAATAATCACTATGTTCCTATCATATTTGATACTGGTGCTGATAAAAGCTTTATCTCTGCTCATACTGCTTCTGTTCTTAATATGCAACTATCCACACTTACTGCTCCCTATACTGTAGAAGTAGCGAATGGTAAAACCATAGTTGTAGATTCCATCATAAATGCTTGTGAGCTAAGATTAAATGACCATCTTTTCCCTATCGATCTCATTCCTATGACTCTCGGAAGCTTCGAAGTTGTAGTAGGAATGGATTGGTTATCTAAGAATAATGCTGAAATCGTATGCTCGGAGAAACTTATTCGAATTCCCCTACCGTCCGGCGAAACGATGATAGTCTACGGTGAGAAACCCTGCCGCGAATTGAAGATTGTATCGTGCATCAAGGCGAGGAAGTATCTGAAGAAGAAATATTATGCATTCTTAGCTCACGTGGTGGAAAAGAAACCTGACAAGAAAGCAGTTGGAGACGTACCGATTATCAAAGACTATCCAGACGTATTTCCAGAAGACTTGCCTGGACTACCACCAGTCCGACAAGTGGAGTTTAGAATTGATCTCGTCCCTGGAGCAAACCCAGTGGCGAAGTCACCGTATCGGTTAGCACCGTCTGAGATGCAAGAACTGTCTAGTCAGCTTCAAGAACTTTTAGACAAAGGTTTCATAAGACCGAGTTTCTCTCCATGGGGAGCTCCGGTTCTATTTGTCAAGAAGAAAGACGGTTCATTTCGCATGTGCATAGATTATCGTGAGCTGAACAAGTTGACAATCAAGAATAGATATCCTCTGCCCAGGATCGATGACCTGTTTGATCAATTACAGGGAGCAACTTGCTTCTCTAAGATTGACTTACGATCTGGGTATCATCAGTTAAGAGTAAATGATGAGGATATACCAAAGACTGCATTTAGGACTCGATATGGACACTATGAGTTTGTGGTTATGCCATTTGGGCTGACCAATGCACCCGCCGTGTTCATGGACTTGATGAATCGAGTCTGCAGGCCTTACTTGGATCAGTTTGTTATCGTCTTTATTGATGATATACTGATTTATTCCAAGTCAGAACGAGAACATGAGGATCATTTGAAGAAAGTCTTGGAACTACTAAGAGAGGAACAACTTTATGCTAAATTCTCAAAGTGTGAATTTTGGCTAAAGGAAGTTCACTTCTTAGGACATGTCATAAACAAAGATGGAATTCATGTAGATCCAGCCAAGATTGAGGCGATTAAGAACTGGACTACTCCATCTACTCCAACAGAGATTCGTTCATTTCTGGGTTTGGCAGGTTATTTAGAAGATTCATTGCAAACTTCTCTAAGATAGCCTTGCCACTCACTACATTGACTCAGAAAAGTCAAGCTTTTATATGGGGACAGAAACAAGAAGATGCATTTCAACTTCTTAAACAGAAGTTATGCAATTCCCCTATCCTTAGTCTTCCAGAAGGCAGTGATGATTTCATTGTCTACTGTGATGCTTCAAACCTTGGTCTCGGTTGTGTACTTATGCAACGGGACAAGGTCATTGCTTATGCTTCAAGACAACTCAAGGTTCACGAGAAGAATTACACTACTCATGACCTTGAGTTAGGGGCTGTGGTCTTTGCATTGAAGATTTGGAGACACTACCTGTATGGTACTAAATGTGTTATCTATACAGACCACAAGAGCCTTCAACACATTCTCAATCAGAAAGAACTCAACATGAGACAACGACGTTGGGTTGAGCTTCTAACTGATTACGACTGTGAGATTCGTTACCATCCGGGTAAAGCCAATGTGGTGGCGGATGCTCTTAGTCGCAAGGAACCAGTCAAACCAATTCGTGTTAGAGCCATGGAGATCAACACACAGCCAAACTTGAAAGACTTGATTCGTATTGCACAACAACAAGTAGTAACAGATAATCAACTCAAAACAGACTTGGATTGTGGCATTGAGAAGAAACTAGAACCTCGATCAGATGGGTTGTTATATCTCAATGGCCGCATGTGGATTCCAAAGTCTGAAGAATTGCGCACACTCATCTGTGATGAGGCACATAAGTCGCGATACTCAGTTCATCCTGGAGCCGACAAGATGTATCAGGACTTGAGGACATCTTACTGGTGGCCGGGGATGAAGAAAGACATAGCACTGTACGTGGGAAAATGTCTTACATGTTCAAAGGTCAAAGCAGAACATCAAAAGCCTTCGGGACTTCTGCAACAACCTGAAATTCCTCAATGGAAATGGGAGCAAATTTCCATGGATTTCATAACAAAGTTGCCGAGAACTCCGAGAGGTTTCGATTCGATTTGGGTGATCGTTGATCGACTCACCAAATCTGCTCATTTTCTCCCTATCCGAGAGGATTACAAGATGGAGAAGTTATCCACATTGTACATCAACGAAATCATTGCACGTCATGGTACACCAACATCAATCATATCTGATCGTGATAGTCGCTTCACTTCTCGCTTTTGGCAATCATTGCAAAAGGCTTTGGGAACGCGTGTTAATCTTAGCACGGCGTATCATCCCCAAACCGACGGCCAAAGTGAGAGGACTATCCAAACACTTGAGGACATGCTCCGTTCTTGTGTCATTGACTTCGGTGGAAGTTGGGACACTCATCTACCACTCATTGAGTTTTCATATAACAATAGCTATCATACGAGCATTCAATGTGCACCATTCGAAGCTCTATATGGTAGAAAGTGCCGATCACCGGTCTGTTGGACCGAGATTGGTGACTCACAGGTCGTAGGACCAGAACTCATTCAGGAAACATCAGACAAAATCACAATCATTCAGTCACGGCTTAAGGCCGCACGGGATCGGCAGAAGAGTTATGCTGATCGACGTCGGAAACCGCTTGAGTTTCAAGTCGGTGACCGAGTCTTACTCAAAGTTTCTCCCTGGAAAGGCGTTGTCCGATTCGGGAAGAAAGGGAAACTTGCACCAAGGTACGTTGGACCTTTTGAGATCCTGGAACGGATTGGTCCCGTAGCCTACAAACTCAAACTTCCAGTGGAGCTAAGCAATGTTCATGATACTTTTCATGTATCAAATCTTAAGAAATGCTTGGCGGATCATGATGTTCAGATTCCACTGGAAGACATACAGATTCAGAATAACATGCAATTCATAGAACGTCCAGTTGAGATCATGGATCATGGGGTCAAGAAACTTAAACGCAGCCGTATCCCGATCGTGAAAGTGCGATGGGAGGGCAAACGCGGTGCTGAGTTCACCTGGGAACGTGAAGACCAGATGAAGCTTAAGTACCCTCATCTTTTTACAGTATCTTCGGCTAGTTAATTTCGGGACGAAATTCCCTTAACTAGGGGAGACTGTAACATTTGTGCATATAGTCATGTAGTTGTAAACAGTGTTAGAACAGTGTCTATTCATGGTTCAGTTCATCAATGTGTTTCAGTATGTTCAAAATGTGTGCTTGTGTGTTACAGGATCTTAGTAATCAGAAAACAAGTATGTATTATCTATTTACAGTCGATTTCACTAAGCAAGAACAGTAACTTGTTATATCGAAACAGTGGTGGGCAGCGAGAGTGAGCCCTATACATATACTGCGTTCGGTGTAACAGGTTAGTGTTAGTGCGTAGTGTTGAGACGAATAGTATAACAATTAATTTAATTCAACCAAGATCGTAATCTGTAAGCGAGACTGAGTATAGTTATGGGTGACGATCCATAATAATACGAATGTTGAACTTATAATTACGATTAAACGACTTTAAATATTTTAATACGATCGGAAAACGTACGCGATTGCGGGTATACACGTAAATTGTGAATGTTTAACGATCCGACAACACACGAAGAGTAAAAATAATTAAATTTATTATTTTATATTTTTACAATTTTGAAACTCATCATTTTAATGAGTTTAACACTTAATTTTAATTAAAACCGCGTAAAATACGCGTTACGTGCCGGAAACGCGAACCGAGCGACCAAAACGAACCCGAACTTCACCCGAACTATAAAAGCCTTGAGAAAGGCTTAAATGTTCATTTAATACTTCAACAACCCCTTCTCTCTCTACAAATCCCGTCCACTCTCTCTCTCTCTAGAAAACCGAACTTAAAACGCGTGTAACTCGCTTATTTCTCAACGGATTTCGGAGTTTTTGGTGTCCACGCGAAGCTCTCGACAAACTCTACACGAAAGTACAAGATTTACGCAGATTTGTCCAGCCAATCTCGAGGTAATGAAGCTTGAAAGATCACGAAATTAGGGTTTTTGTTTGTGAGTTGCGAAATATACACACAACCGGTTTATTTGCATTATCCTTTAAGTCTTGATCGTGTAGCAACCTTCTGTGATGTTATATCCATTGAATTGGTGGCTTAGAACCGGCTAAACAGGATGATGATGATGGAGTTATTACAGGTTCGTCGAAGGTTCATGGGTCGAACCCCCAAACAGGTCCTGGCCGAACCCTCGTGAACACAGCAGGCCGACGAACCCTACATGGTTCGTGGGATTATCTGCCGAACTCTAGAGGACCTCACGAACCCTACTTGGCAACGAACCTTCATCAACATCATCCCAGATGACCCATGCTCGATCCAGCGAACCCTCCTACTGCTGCGAACCTTCGAAGCTTTTCAAACCGAACTATTAGGGTATTGCCGAACCATGTACATCCTTCCGCTAAAGCCGAACCCTGCATGGTTCGGGGATCTATCAGCCGAACTCTAGGGATTTCCATGAGCCATCACGAACCCTAGTCGAACCTTTGTGCATGCCACGAACCAACTTGAGCCGAACCATGTGGAATACTTTGGACGAACCCTTGAACGTTCTATCATCACCGAACCCTTGGTTAGGGGCGAACCCTAGGCTAAACCCAAGAGGGTTCGCTGCCCAAAAATGGCAGCTTCCCTTTTCTTTCGGCCCAACTCCAACTTAATTGGCCCAAATGCCTTAGTATTAGGCCCATAAGTGTGAGGTAAGCCCAATGAAGTTAGGTTGGTCCATTAAACCCTCAATTAGATCAATAACACTTTGGAACGTATATGGATTTCATTCACAATTGATGGCCAACCTAAATCCTTTAGGCCCAATTCAATTCCATCCGGCCCAAACCAATCCTAGTTGACCCATATTATTTCCTCGACCCACTTAGTGGCTTTCGGTCTACTAAGATCTTTAATTGGCTTGATGTCAACTTTAGTGTGTTGCAAGGCCTATATACAATTTTGTTGGCCCAATAACACATTCATTTGGCCCATGGTTGATTTAGGTGGGCCATGGCCTTTGTTAAGCCTCATGGTTTATGGACTTAAGGCCCAATTGTGTTGGCCTCGACTTGTGCTATTGTGAATTGATCACGAAGAGGTTAAGTGACAACTTAACATAAGCGAGAGATCAATTCAAAATCACAATACTTGAAAACAATTGAACATCTTTTCACAACAAATGGTAATCAATGGTTATCAAATTCTTGAACAAATATCATTTCATGCATAAGAATTATGCATCAAGAACATTTCATAAGTTTCTTGGACCCATGATCAATCAAAGGGCTCAAAGCATAACATACAAGTTTTCACAACAATCAAATCATGAGAACACAAGTCAATCAATGAATCAAAGTTTATACAATTATAAATCCTATATCTTATGTATGATTACAATGTTATAGGAAACAATTAGAAGTCCTGTTTGCTACTTGCTAACTGTTTAGTTCAGAGTCTACTGCAGACAGGTGAGAACTTTAGCCCCTCTTTTACTGTTTTATAACTGTTTTGGGGTGGAACACGTGATCAAAACCGCTATTTCAATCGTGTTTCATTGCACAGTGTATGTGCATTTATAAACATTACAGGTTTATTATATGAATCCCAGTGATTCTTCAACTGTTCAAGGAAATTGTCAACTGTTTTAAAGGAATTATTTACTATTAAACCCTTATTACTAAAAAGGATTTTAAAATGTTTTCTTGAAAGGTTTGTTAACAGTTTTACTCAAATGATCTTTTAAAGGATAAACATTTTTTTAAATAAATGATTTCATCAACCTTTCTTTTGCTATAAACCTTGTTGTTATACAAGGTCATCACATCATGATATTCAAAACAAGTGGTTCAAAACATGGTATTCAAACTCATTGGTTCTAAACATGGTATTCAAACTCATTGGTTCAAATATGGTATTCAAACTCATTGGTTCAAAACATGGTATTCAAGTCAAGTTGTTCACATCATGGTATTCAAATCAGGAGATTCATTTCAAGTTACAAAAACAAAGGATTAAACTCGTGGAGTTAAATCCAGGTTTTCAATAAGACATTAACACATCCGGTTAAAGTAAGATTCAGAAAACATGGTGTCATTTGTTGTAAACAAACTTATAAACCCATCAAGTATCATATTCATTAGCGTTAGTACTGGGTGATCACAACAAGGGAAAGCGGACACATACATTGGGGCAGGCCGATTGCTGCAGTTAGTTTTTAAATCTGTTTTATAAACCAACTGCAGATTTCGGTTACATATGGTTTATTCAAAACTGTTGACATATTATCCAACTCCAAACGTGGTTTGGGACTTGATATCAGATGTTGACTCATGTGCAAACAGTGATTGGACTGTTTACACTCATTTTCTTACTTGATGTTAGTTTGGGTTGCAGCTCATCCGTGTGAATCTTATGATGCTTTAACTTACCTATGTCTTATATCATATACTCATGTTTACAAATGCTTAAACCTATTGTTCTCACCAACTACGTCTGTAGTTGACAGTTACTTTTCACGTGTTTCAGGTAATCAGGTTTAAGACATTCTCAGGGACAACTAAGGAGACCATTCTAAGATAGAACAAGATGAAGAAACATACTAGGATGGAATAGAAACTCACTAAATCCTAAATGTTTAATTGTCTTGTTTGGAGTCTTATTTTGTAAACTATATTTTGGGTCTGTAGTTGTCTTACTTTTGGTAGATAGATTGTCTGTAACTAATCAACTGTCTAAACATTATGAAATGTAGTAATCCATTGTGGTTGTTCTTATTCAATACTTGTGCATGATTCAACTGATCATACGTCACCGCGCCGTGGATTCCGCACGCGGCGCAGGGGTGTGACAGATTCCACTTGAAGACATTCAGATTCAAAATAACATGCAATTCATAGAACTTCCGGTTGAAATCATGGATCATGGAGTCAAGAAACTCAAACGTAGCCGTATTCCGATCGTAAAGGTACGATGGGAGGGCAAACGTGGTGCTGAGTTCACCTGGGAACGTGAAGACCAGATGAAGCTTAAGTACCCTCATCTTTTTACAATACCTTCGGCTAGTTTATTCCCTTAACTATGGGAGACTGTAACATATGTGCATTTAGTCATGGTAGTCATAAACAGTGATAGTACAATATGTATTTGATTCAGTATTTCCAATGTGATTCAAGTGTTCATGATTGTGTTTGTGTGTGATAGGATCTTATCTAATTAGGAACAAGTATGTATTATTTATTTACAGTCGATTTCACTAGACAAGAACAGTATCATATTATATCGAAATAGTGGTGGGCTGGCGTAGATAAGGCAGTTAGCTGGACTCTGGGTATGCCCTATACATATACTGCGTTCGGTATAATGGGATAGTGTTGCTGTGTAGTGTTGTGACGAATAGTATGACAAATAAATTAATTAAACAAAACCGTAATGCGTAAGCGAGACTGAGTATATTTAAGGGTGACGATCCGTAAATATACGAATGCCGAACTTATAATTACAAGTAAACGACAATAAATAAATAATACGACTGAAAAACGTACGCAATTATGGGTATACGCGTAATTGTAGTCGTTTAACGGTCTGGCAGCGAACGAAATATAAACATACGTAAAATATTTTATTTTACAGTTTACAATTTTGAAACTCATCAAAAGAATGAAAATATCAATTCTCTTATTTAAAACGCGTAAATTACGTGTTACGTTCCTGAAGTACAACGAAAACGCGAACCGAGCAACCGAAACGAAACCGAATACCCCCGGGGTATATAAACCACAAATGAGGCTATTTTCTCATTTCTTTCACTCCTCTCTCTCTCTAAAAACAACCACTCCCGTTTTTCTCTCTCTCTCTCAAAAAGAAAAACCCATTTTCAAGCTTCAAACTCGCGTAACTTGCTCGTTTCTTGACGGAATTGGGTGTTCTTGGTGTCCACGCATAGCTCTCGACATCCCCTACTCGGAAGTACAAGAGATATGTGGATTTGCCCGGCTGATTTCGAGGTAAGAAGCTCCAAAAGACTGAAGTATTAGGGTTTTTGTGTGTTTTTGTCAACCAACGCAAGTAACCGGTCTAGAACCATGGTAAGGTCGACCATATATCTTCGCGAGTGGGTTCTGGCACAACAGCAACACAACACAGCCCTGGAATGGGGGATGCACAATGGTGATAATGCAGGTACAGGGTTCGTGGGCTGCGTTTCAGCCGAACCCTTGGCGAACCATTAATGGCGTCACGAACCTGCATGGTCAACTTGCTGTTGGCCGAACCTAATTATGCAGCGAACCTAAGGTCCTTGGCCGAACCCTTAGACAACGAACCTTCTTGCATGCTGTGAACCCTCCGGATCGACGAACCTTAACCATGCAGCCGAACCTTGCATGGCATTCACGAACCATGCAGCGAACCCTTCCCTATGTCTCTAGCCGAACCTTACACATCAACGAACCTAAGGTGGCGAACTCTATTACTCACGAACCATTGGGTGAGAGAACCTCGAACCAAGGACTAGCGAACCTAATCATGCTGGCCGAACCATTCCTACACCGAACCTTCTATCAAATTGAGCTAATCATCGACGAACTCACAGGCTCAATGGCCGAACCTCTACCCCAACGAACCCAAAAGGTTCGCTGGATTTGTGTTATGTTAATCGGCCAAACATCCCAGCCTAGCATACTCATCCATGTAATTCGAGTGTCCTCGTATGTAGGCCTTAATTAACCGATGGAAACGATTTGCTATTGGGCCTAAGAATGGGGTAGTTCGATTCATATAAGCCCACAAATGGTGCAAGAGATCTATGGGATAAATTTACCACTTGTTGGGCCCATAGCCATTGTCCGGCCCAACAGTCTAAGGGGGTTTAGCCTATTACACATCATTTGGCCCAACAATAAGTACTGGGCCCAATTGATTGGGCTACAAAATATCTTGAAAATCAAAACATCTCAATTGGCGAAAAACTTAAACCGAGTTGGCATTTTCTTGATAACTTAAATTGAAACATAAGGCCGCTAGTTAAAAATTCCAATAAACGTGTATTCATTACAAGATGGCAACGTTTTGATAATTCATAAAATCTAACATTCAAGAATTATCTTCATAAGGATTCAAATTTGTTAAAAACAGGTTATTCAATGGTTAATCAGAATCATAATAACACAAGTCAATCCATCAATTAAAGAGTACAATATCACAAATCTTATATTCTATGTATGATCAAAATGATATAGGAACCAGTTAGAAGTCTTGTTTGCTACTTGCTACTTGTTCTGGTTCAGAGTCTACTGCTGTCAGGTGAGAACATTAGCCCCTCTTTTACCGTTTTATAACTGTTTTTGGGTGGAACACGTGATCAAACACTCTTTTTGCAAATCATATTTTCATATACAGGATTCATGCTACTGTTCAACTGTTACAGGTTCACTTTACAAATTCAAAGGATTTCTCAACTATTTTAAAAAGGATTTACCAACGGTTGTAATGGTTTTATCAACTGTTAAACAATTTTTACAAAAAGGTTTTATAAAAGGTTCACTAAACTGTTTTATATCTGTTTTACATAAATGGTTTTATACATGTTAAATACTTTTAAAGAATAAGTTTTATAAACTCTTTTACTATAATCTTGTGCTTTCGATAAAATGATATTTTATACACCTTGTTATTATACAAGGACTCTATTCTTAGTATTAAATCAGAGGTTTCAAAACAAGGGATTCAATCAATAGTTTTCATGGTGGTATTCAATCAAAGGATTTCAATTCATGGTGTAAGCAAGGTTTTCAAATCATGGTAATCAAATAAGGCATTCAACCAAAGGTTTCAAATCAAAGTATTCAAAAGCATGGTGTTCATCGTTGTGAACAAACTTATACATACATCAAGACACATATTCTTATTCATATAGCGTTAGTATTGGGTGATCACAACAAGGGAAAGCGGACACATTTGGTTACGCCAAGGCTGCGGTTAGCGTTTTAAATTTGTTTTAAAACCTAACTGCAGATTGGATGCTTTATGGTAATATGAAATTGCTGCTAATTAAGTTTACCAGCATAAGTCATATTGACCGGGTCACTCAACTCGGAGTTGTCTTTTGAGTAAGCTCATGAGTACAGCCCGTGTTGAATGTAGTTGCTGACTAATATTTTTCAGACTCCAAACGTGGTTTAGGACTTTATTGTTTGATGGCTTCTCTAGTAAACAGTCTTTTGACTGTTTGCACACGTTATTCTTACTTGATGTTAGTTTGGGTTGCAACCATCCATGTATTTTCATTCATTGTTTTATACATATGCCTTATAATGCAGATTCATATTTACAAATGATAAACCTATTGTTCTCACCAACTACTTTTGTAGTTGACAGTTATTTTTCACGTGTTTCAGGTAATCATGTTTAAGACATTCTATAGGACAACTAAGGAGACCGTTTTAATATAGAATAAGATGAAGAAACAAGCTAGGATGGATTAGAAACTCATTTAATCCTGATTGTTTAATTGTCTTGTCTGAGTCTTATTTTGTAAACAATATTTTTGGGTCATTAGTTGTCATTCTTTTGGGAAGATAGATAGATTGTCTGTAACTAAACAATGGTCTAATCTCTATGAAATTTAGTAATGCATTGTGGTTGTTCTTATTCAATACTTGTGCATGATTCAACCATCGATCATCACCGCGCCGTGGATTCCGCACGCGGCGCAGGGGGTGTGACACAAACGACCGGTTTTCAGGGCTTTACACTATTCCGGTGACCTGCAACTATTCAGCCGGTTTTAGCTCATCTAAACCCATAGGAATTGCACGAAACGGAGTTAGGAAGTTAAGAAACATCATGGATTGAAGTTTGGAACTGTTGGGTATGGATAGAACCTAGAAATCAGTTAGTATCGACGCAAGAAATTTCGGCCAGATTAGTATCGACGATTTGAATGTTCATCAGCATTCTTATGTTGAGATTACTAGTCTCGATGGACTAGAATCGATGGAGCCTGGTCGAACTTATTATTCTTGATTCTCTCCAAGGTCTAGACCAAATGGAGGGTTCAACGTTATCAGTATCGATGGATCCGGGCTTCTCAAATCAGGAGCTGTCGATATTGTAGGATGGATGAGGTCCTTGTCAACTCCATCGATACTAAGCAATCTCCTAGTCATCGATACTAGGCTAGCACCATCGATACTTTTGTCTAAACCTAATCCAATTAGAACAAACTTAGATTGAAGTGTTAAGGATCAGAAATGAGCTTAAGGGAGTCAATGGAACTTGATATTATCGGTTAAGGAACCATTAATGTTTGTAAAGGGTTAACCGATCTTAACCTTCATTGATTCTATTTTTTCTTGAAAACAAAAACTTTTATAACTCTTTAAACTTATAAATATATATTTTACCAATCAAATGAGTCTAAAATATTTTGATTTTATCAACTTAAACAATAGGGATTGATATGATATCAAAAGGGTTGAAGATGGTCGATGTTAAGTGTTAACCAAAAACCTAGAAACTAATGATGTTAACATGGAAACTTTATAAGTTAGTAAAGTAACTTCATATGACAATATACGTTAAGTTAAAAGTTGTTAAACGACTATGGGGTTACAAATGAAACAAAGAACATTAAAGTAGGATCAATGGGAGTTCAAAAAACACACTAAGTATACTGGGTTGATAATACGATATCAACACCCACCACTTAGTAAAATCTCATATCATAGGTAATTAACCAAGGTTATTCAATTTGAGTAACCTTAGTTGATTATCAATTCAAAGAGTGAACAAAAAATCAAAAATGTTAACAACGAATGGTACAAGAACTTGATAACTAACCCGGATAGGTTATTTCAAATTATAACATGTAGAACTTAATGTTTTTTATAATATAACTTAGATTTTTTTTTTAAAATGTAATATGTAATAACTTGTAACCATAGTTTAGTAAAGATCATCATAACTTATTTTATTAAAATATTGTAAAATAATTTAAGGGATATTTTCTATAAAAATAAACTTAACTTTTATACTTTAAATAAGATTTTGGGAATGATGATTTATTAAATATCATGTCTTAGATAAGCCTAAACCTTATAATGATAAGGTTAAATCTTGATAAATTAAGGGATAAGGGAATCATAGTAACACACTAGTAAGATCATAGGACGTTTAGTTGCAGACCGAGAACAAATCGCTATATCATATAACTATAGATACTTATGGTATAAAAATCATAACAAGTCAAATCAAGTGTTGAAGCTACGTAGTCTACAACAAACGAGCCTGCGTATTTCTTGATTGATTCACAAACACTACAACACTGGTGAGTTTATTGCCCTTTTTTGAACGTTGTGTTTTATAAATGCGGGGCTAAGAAGCATGTATAAATTATCTTCTGCTGATTATATTTACATAAATGCTTTAAACTTCTATATGTTTTGTATGTAATAACGATATCCTAGATCATGTCTCGGTAAATTTTATGCAGGTTTCTTAAAAGATTATCTACTCATATAATAAGTGGATGATTGTCTCATAAAAACATTTCAACGAATCAATTAAACATTTTCAACGAAACTGTTGTTCATTTCAACGAAACCAGTATTCAATGTTCAACGAACCTAGTGTTCAATGATCAACGAATCAAATGTACCATTGTTCATCGAATCAAGTATTCATTGTTCAACGAATCAAGTACATTTTTCAACGAGTCTAGTACGAATCAAGAAATCATTGTCAGGTGAATATCTTGAAAATACCAAAGATAACATGTGCGAACGAAACTAAAAGAAACTAGACGAAACAAGAACGAAACAAAATCCTATATATCAAGAAGTCCTAGCTAGACCGTTTGATTTATAGGTCACATGTTTCATAGGACGTTTGATTTATTGCTAGACTAGTCTACTCGAGTTGACCAAGGCCCAATCATTAGGACTTAGCTTTTAATTGAATGTTTATCTATTTATTTATTTAAGCATTTTAAATTATTTGTTCAACATTTTCTATGGAATCATGGTATGTGATGAGCTTAAGGAATCAAAAGGGTTTTCAAGATTGACAAAACTAACGAAACTAGTGTGTTATTGGTAGGAAGTGAAACGCTTAATTATCAATAACAATAACGTTCTATATGGTTAGGTATGTGGTGTGTTGGCGGTAAGCTTGACTCTATGTATGCCCTATATATAAGCATACTTGACTGGACAGGTTAAGTGGTTGTTAGTGAGGTTATGGTTGTCATTTCGGATGTTCAGAATTGTCATTTCAGATGTTCAAGGTTGTCAATTCATTGTGTTGGGTGAAATGTTTAACTATAATTAATAACAATATTTTATGTTGTTCGGTATGTGGTGGGCTGGCGGTGAGCCTGACCCTACGTATGTCTTATTTATAAGCAAACTATACTGGATAGTATAGGTGGTTGTTAGCGAGGTTAAGGTTGTCACCTGGTCAGGTTTGTTCAAATTCATTTTCAATAACAAAACTATATGAACTCACCAACCATGTGTTGGCTTGATCTTTCTGCATGACTTCTCAGGTGACGAACAAGTCTAAGCTTAGGAGATCGTGCTATTACTAGGATGCTCAGATAGAGGACCTAATTATTTTGGATGTGCATACTTTTGAACATCAATATAGGAATCATTTTGTATATCTTATGCAGATACAAGATAGAGAACTTATGATTCTTTTGGTAGATTTACATTGTTAAATTATGAAACATAACTGATGTAACTGAGACTTCGTGAACTCCATGAATGTCGTATACTTTGGTGTCTCATCAACTTCAAGTTTTTGTATACTTTTAGAATTCGTGAACTGAATGGTTCAGGTACCTCGTGATTTCAGGAACACATGGATTTTGACTACTTGGAGTTTTGTGTACTTATGGTACTTCGAGAACTTGGGTATGTTTGAATTGAAAGACTAGAAACGTGAACTTAGACATGACATGAGGACTTAGAACAAGTTCTAAAACTAGGAATGAAATGTAATGATGTGATGTGACGATGCAGGTTCTTGAGTGCTAATCAAGACGACCTAATCTAGGAAGCTTAGAGCCACAACATTTCCAGGTGAGTTCTAGATGCCATATTTTAAATACTTTTCTTCTAATATGATAAACATTTTTGGGCTGGCATATGTATTGAATAGTTATGACTATGATGTATGAAACTATGATGATACGATGCTAGGATGACATGAATATGATGCCAAAATGATATGATGCTATGATGTTATGATGATACGATGCTAAGATGACACGAATATGATGCCAAAATGATATGACACTATGATGTTATGATGATACGATGCTAAGGTATGATGATGCTATGAAGATATGATGAGATGAAAATGTAATGATGTTATGTTAATGAGATGGTACGATGATGCGATGATGATGTTATGATGCTTAATGTGCTAACGTGAAATGATAATGATTATATGAGAAATATAATGTTACGATGATGCTATATGATGTTATGATGAAGCTATATGATATTATGATGCTATGTTATGATGATAATCATATAAGGCAAAGCTATGATGATGTACGATAACGTATTATAACATCTGTACATTTAGTCATGGTAGTCATAAACAGTGATAGAACAATGTGTATTCCTATTCAGTATGTCAATGTGATTCATGTGTTCATGTTTGTGTTTGTGTTTGTGTGTTATAGGATCTTATTTAATAAGGAACAAGTATATATATATTATTTTTAGTGATATGAATGTCAAACTTATAATTACGAGTAAACATCAATAAATACGCAAAACGACCAGAAACGTACGTAAATACTGGTATACACGTAATTATATTCGTTTAAAGGTCTGATTACGAACGAAAAGTAAAAATAAGTAAAATATTTTATTTTACATTTTTCAATTGTGAAACTCAACAAAAACAATTCAAGAAAACTATTTTTTACAATTCAAGAAAATTATTTTACTTCTTCGTTCCCTCACCAAATCGCGCATATAATATATCAAAACGACTGTCTCGATGAGAGGAAGATGGAACTACAAGGGATCGGAGCTAATTCGATGTGTTTTGGCCAAAATCTAAGAGAGAAGTTATGGTGCTGAAGGTATGTTTACTATTCGTCATCTTTTTCCTTTGAAACCCGGTTTTAGCCCTTCCCTCTGCGAAACCAGACTTGTAATTGACTTAAGAACACTTGGGTGAACGTGGATTGAGCTTGTTAATAGCCAATATGATCGATAGTAACATCTGGAAATCAATTTAGATGGAAAACAATAAATGGGTTTAAGGGCTTTGGGGGAATCCTCAAGTTAATACACAGGTTCCCACCTTTGGTTCTTATTTGAATACCTAATGGGGGATCCTCAAGTTAACATACACATGTTCCCACCTTCGATTCTTATTTGAAGACCTAATAGGGGATCCTCAAGTTAACATACACAGGTTTCCACCTTTGGTTCTTATTTGAAGACCTATTAGGGGAATCCTCAAGTTAATACGCAGGTTCCCACCTTTGGTTCTTATTTGAAGACCTAATGGGGGATCCTCAAGTTAACATACACAGGTTCCCACTTTTGGTTCTTCTTTTGAAGACCTAACAGGGGATCCTGAAGTTAATATACATAGGTTCCCACTTTTTGTTCGTCTTTGAAGACCTAAAGGGGGATCCTCAAGTTAATATACATATGCTCCCACTTTTGGTTCTTCTTTGAAGACCTAACGGGGGATCCTCAAGTTAAAATACATAGGTTCCCACTTTTGGTTCTTCTTTGAAGACCTAAAGGGGGATCCTCAAGTTAATATACATAGGTTCCCACTTTTGGTTCTTCTTTGAAGACCTAACGGGGGATCCTCAAGTTAATATACATAGGTTCCCACTTTTGGTTCTTCTTTGAAGTCCTAACGGGGGATCCTCAAGTTAATACACAGGTTTCCGTTTTTGGTTCATAAACAACACCCTGGGGGGGGGGATCCATATCCCCCAATATTTTACAAGGAAGTCAATCATGTTTTCAACGATAATATAGTGTTCTTAAACATAAAAATTATACAAAGCCATAATCATTAAAAGGTTAACATGACTCAATCAACCAATCCAAGTTTATAACATATTAAATCTTGTATTATATGTATGATTACAATGATATAGGAACCAGTTATAGGTCTATTTGCTTGCTACATGTTCAGGTTTAGAGTCTACTGCTGTTAGGTGAGAACATTAGCCCCTCTTTTACTGTTTTACAACTGTTTTAGGGTGGAACACGTGGTCAAACACTCTTTATACAATCATATTTCCTATTCAGGATTCATGCTACTTTTCAACCATTACAGGTTCACTTTACAAATTCAAGGGATTTCTTAACTATTTTTTTAAAATGATTTATCATGTATTCAAAAGGATTTATCAACTGTTTTAAAGGTTGTATCAACTGTTAAACATTTTCTACTATAAGGTTTTATAAAAGGTTCTCTAAACTGTTTTACACAAAATGGTTTTATAAATGTTAAACACTTTTAAAGAATAAGTCTTATAAACTCTTTTACTATAAACTTGGGCTTTCGATAAATTAATATTTTATAAACCTTGTTATTATACAAAGACAATATTCTCAGTATTCAATCAAGGGTTTCAAAACAAGGTGTTAAATCAATAGTTTTCATGGGGGTATTCAATCAAAGGATTTGAAAACAAGGTATTTGTGACATCCGTCAAATTTCTTAAGTATTAAATCTCGATTAAACCCTAATTTTATGCAATAATATTAGACTCGTTTAAAACATGATTTAATTTCAACAAGTTAAATGAAAAAAAAACAATATATAGATAATGTTGTTATCTATTTAGTTCGAATTTTATATTTCATGATCAAATCTCAAACCTAAAACTTTGGTGTTATAAAAAAAACATTGTTTAATAACACGAGCACTAAGTCTTAAAAACGTAGTCGAATCAATATGTGTAGATATATATTTTAAGAAGTCGATTTAACTCCTATACAAAACCTTATTATTTTTGTTTAACTTGCCCTCATGTATTATTTAAAAAAATAATAATAATAAAAAAACAAGAAAACGTATGTGTGAGTATTATATATTTACATATATATGTAGTATATATATATACTTTGGACGTCAAGTAGTAGTAGTGGTGGTGGTGGTGGTGGTGGTGGTGGTGGTGGTGGTGGTGGTGGTGGTGGTGGTGGTGGTGGTGGTGGTGGTCGTCGTCGTCGTCGTAGTCGTCGTAGCAGCAGCAGCAGTAGTAGTAGTAGTAGTAGTAGTCAATACCATATTCTAATTAATTAATTTAACAAATTCACAACAGCATGCTTTGATTTAAAATTCTTTTGATGCCAAATTAATGTAAACAGTACCCACAATCACAAATCCCGTACTTCAATTTTATGCAATCCTTTGTCATTTTCTATCCTTCAAATTAATGCCATCCACTATAAAATCCCAACCATACTTTGTCAGATATCTCTCACCATGGTTCATTTAATAGCCAAAAGAAATTACACTCAATCTATTAAAATAATCAAAAGACCATCACAAGCTCCTATAATTAAAATCCTTCAAATGTACATGAATTACACCAAGAAACACCACGCCAGTTTTATTCATTTGACGTGAATACCAGCAACCGTTGGACCAGCTCCTTTTTCCTCTAGATGGCTCTTGGAATAACCTCCATCACCCTCACGGTTTTATCACCTTCATCATAAAGATCAATCATTCTCCTTGTTTGCTCAAAGTAAGTCCCATCTCAAGTTCATACAAGTTCATACAGGTCATACAAGAAAATATGACATGATATAAAGTTTAAATAAATCCATACACATTTCTCTTATGAGGACAGAATCTGTCCTAAATTCAACTTCATATAACTTTATCATAACAACTCAAAATGAAGCAAAATCTGACACTATGATTAATTTCGTCGAGTCAGCTTTCTAAGCGCTACTTAAACGTTTTTTTAACTCAACCAAATGATACCGAAAACAGCCACTACAAAATTAGTGCGCAGATTTGGACCTTCTGATTTGAGTGGCTATTTCGGCATATTTCCGAGCAGAATCTCAAAATTTTCTATACAAAAGTTGTTCGGAACACGTTAAAATACTTGACTGTAAAGTTTCATAACTTTAGAAAAACGTTTGCTATTTAGAAAGTTCACTCGAAAATGTTAAACATAATCTTTCTATAAACGAAAATTATACAAAATTGCATACTTACATGTCACACACACACACACACACACACACACATATATATATATATATATATATATATATATATATATATATATATATCATGAAAATGATATATTCACTTGTATACATATATATGAAGTGATTTGAAATGGTTATTTTAATTATAATATCTCAAATTTTGTTAGTACTGATAAACAAATATAGATATTTTTCAAAACACGTTGTTATAATGTCGAAGTTTTATAAAAATAATAAGTAATTATTTTTAAGACATTTTAACAAGTTCTTCCAAATATAAAACACAAAGGTTTTACGACAAACCTAACATCGTAAAAATACTAATAACATATAACAAAAACATTAATCAACACAACGACAACACGAAATTTCATAAGTTCACAGACTCAACATAAATCCGGAATGTTGTAGGAACCAGGTAGTGATTTCAACACAAGGAAACATTCACACTCTCAGGATAGGGATCCATCTTTACGGTGAGTTTCACGACCCCTATTTTTACAATGTTTTACTAACTCACAGGGGGAGAAATCATGCTTGTATTCGTTTCATTGACACAAGTGGTTTTGGTTCAACACATTATTACATGAGTCACATTTATCGCTTTTAAGTCCCCTATTCTATAATCGTTAATTGTGGGTAAATGTGAATTATTGGGAATAGTACTATTCGGGAGTGACAAACCCCACCCGTGGTTAGTAGCTCTAACTTTGATTGTAGGTCAGATCGGGTGCACAATATTCATCTCAATACAATGTTTTGCGATAGAACATTGGGATGGGGCAATTCAATCATGTCGAGTTCGGTTATGGGAGCTCATGGTAATAATTAATATACACAACTCATGATATTGTTTTTGAGAACAATAGTCACATTTTGAAACCTTGTGGTCGAATGAAACAACTCAATTTTTACGTATCTAAACCTGTGAACTCACCAGCTTTATATTGACTGTTTTTAGCATGTATTTCTCAGATAATTGAAGCAAGCATTGGGACATATTGGGAATGATTAGCTAGAAGTCACAACACATTCACATGCATATTTTTGGGATTTTCCTTGCATAGCCTATTGACTTAGGCCATGGTTGTAAAATCTTACACATCATATTTTGGATGATTGTAAGTTAAGACATCATGTAAAACTTTATTATCAATGCATGTAGAAGTCGTTCAATGTAAACAATGACTGTGAATCCATGACCGTCGCACCTCACGTGTTCCGCCTTGGCGGGGTGTGACAGTATTCAATCAAAGGTTTTCAATGTGGTAATCAATAAGGGATTTCAAAACAAGATACTCATTCAAGGGCTTTCATGGTGGTATTCAATCAAACGATTTTAGATGCGAAGATCTGTATTCTTAGTATCTATGATCTGAAATTCAACCAAAGGTTTTAACTCAAAGGATTAAATCTTAAAAACTTAAAAGCATGGTGTTCATCATTGTGAACAAACTTATACACACATCAAGACACTTATTCTTATTCTTATAACGTTAGTACTGGGTGATCACAACAAGGGAAAGCGGGACACGTTTCAGTTATGCCATGGCTGCAGTTAGCGTTTTAAATTTGTTTTAAAAACTAACTGCAGATTGGATGCATTACGGTAATATGGATTTGCTGCTAATTAACTTTACCAGCACATGTCATATTGACTGAGTACGTCAACATGGAGTGTGTCTTCTGAGTAAACTCATTAGTACAGCTCGTGTTGAATGCGTTTGCTGGCTAGTTTTCTGACTCCAAACGTAGTTTGGGACTTGATTACATGCTGGCTTTTCTAGTAGACAGTCATTCGACTGTTTGCACACGTTATTCTTACTTGATGTTAGTTTGGGTTGCAACTATCCATGTATTTTCATTCACTGTTTTATACATATGTTTTGCAATGCAGATTCATATTTACAAATGTTAAACCTATTGTTCTCACCAACTACTTTTGTAGTTGACAGTTACTTTTCATGTGTTTCAGGTAATCAGGTTTAGAGCTTCACAAGGAAAACTAAGGAGACCATAGTTAATATAGAACAAGATGAAGAAACAAGCTAGGATGGATTAGAAACTCACATAATCCTGAATTTTTAATTGTCTTGTCTAAGTCTTATTTTGTAAACAATATTTTTGGGTCTGTAGTTGTCATTCTTTTGGTAGATAGATAGAATTTCTATAACTAAACAATTGTCTAAACTTTATGAAACTTAGTAATGCATTGTGGTTGTTCTTATTCAATACTCGTGCATGATTCAACCATCGATCGTCACCGCGCTGTGGATTCCGCACGCGGCGCAGGGGGTGTGACAGGTTGGTATCAGAGCCAAGGTTGTAGAGAACTTGGAAAAACCCAATAATTAATGGCCTAGACTATAACCTAAGCTACCCCATAAGACTAAGTGCTATAATCTTGAGGATACTTAGGATCTAAGTAAACTTAAGTTAGCACTAAGACTACAATAAGCTTAAAAGATCTTGGGGATACTTTTCTAAGATTAAATATCGAGTCAAGGAATTTGGATCGGAATTCTATAATCTTAGAAACCGAACTAAATTTCTCAACACATATTCATCAAAGGATTTCAGAGGCAAAGATATGTATTCTTAGTATCTTTGATCTGAAATTCTCATCATGTTATCATCATCAGGTATTCATCATCATTAGGACTTCATAATTTAGAATATGTGTAACAGTATTCTTTAGTTTAAGTTCAAACCAGGAGATCATTATACTCAATACTGTAAGTATTGGGAACCTAGGCTAATTAACCTAAGACACATATACTAAAACCTAAGGTCTTGATTTCAAGTAAATTAAGAACCATGGTTTACAAAATCTTAATCATATTCATAGTACAAGAGACAATCATGAATCAATCATAATCAATCAAGAGTTGGGATCCTAGCTTCAAATACAAATGGTGGCCAAGCTCTGGCATACTGAAGTGGTGGTGGGCTGGCGGCTGGGGTGTAACATTTGTACATTTAGTCATGGTAGTCGTAAACAGTGTTAGAACAAATGTGTAATCATATCAAATCAGTCAATGTGATTCATGTGTTCATAATGTGCTTGTGTGTTAGGATCTTTATCATTTAGGAACAAGTATGTATTATTTATTTACGGTCGAGTCGCTAGGAAAGAACAGTATCGTATTATATCGAAACAGTGGTGGGACGGCGTCAGGTACGGCAGGTAGCTGGAATCTGAGGTATGCCCTATACATATACTGCGTTCGATGTAATGGGATAGTGTTAGTGCGTAGTGTTGAGATGAATATTATGACAATCAATTAATTAAACAAAAATCGTAATACGTAAGCGAGACTGAGTATAGTTATGGGTCACGATCCATAATGATACGAATGTTGAACTTATAATTATGATTAAACGACTAAAAATAATTAATACGATCGGACAACGAACGAACATAAAAATAAGTAAAATAATTTATTTTACATTTTTACAATTTTGAAACTCATCGGAATGATGAGAATAATAATCCTTCATTTAAATCGCGTAAAATGCGCGTTACGTTCCGGAAACGCGAACCGAGCGATCGAAACGAACCCGAATACCACCCACACTATAAAAGCCTTGAAGAAGGTTATTTTCCTCATTTATTTCACCAACAACCCTTTCTCTCTCTAGAAATTCGTCTATCCCTTCTCTCTCTAAAAATACAAGCTTTAAACGCTCGTAACTCGCTCGTTTCTCAACGGATTTCGGTGTTCTTGGCGCCCACGCGAAGCTCTCGACATTCCCTACACGAAAGTACAAAGGATCTGTGGATTTACCCGACCAAAAACGAGGTACAATCGGTTTAAAATTCTGAAAAAGAGGGTTTTTGTTTGGTGTTGTTCGAACTTGATTCTTGGCCGATTTTAAATCATCATCACAACCTTAAGCATTCGGAAATCACTTGTGTATGTCGTTTAGTTTAGAGAAGGTTGGAACGATGGGATTGGTGGTGTTCGAAGTTTCCGGTCGTGGCAAAGGATGGAGGAGCCGAACCTGTATCATGGTTCGCCTAGCTCATGTCGAACCCTAATGGCCCAACGAACCTTCCATATTGAGGACGAACCTTCCATATTGAGGATGAACCCTGGTCCAACCTGCCAAGCCTTTTGATGAGCCACGAACCCAGCATGGCTCCCGAACCCTTGGACATCCAGCTCGACTAGCGAACCATTTCCCAAACGAACCCTCGGATGCATAGCTGAACCCTAGGCGAACCCGGAACCTGTGGCGAACCATTGTGCATGCCACGAACCTTCATGACCGAACCCTTGTATGGGACGAACCTAAGTCATTAGGGCGAACCCATGCAGACGAACCATCGTTTTAGACGAACCTTTGGTTGGTCAGCACTAGCAGCGAACCCTTACGCCCTCTAGCCGAGCCTTGTTACAACTCTTTGGACCACGAACCTATGTGCCACAATCTAAGAGATAACGAACCTGCTACAAACTAAATTTGGCCGAACCTAGTTGAAAGGTTCGCTGGTTTGAATCAGCTCACCACCTTATACCAATGCAATCTAAGAACCATGATGAGTTTCCGGCCCAACTTAGTTTCATTCGGCCCAACAATAAACCATGGGCCCAATCGATTTGCTAATTTTGGGCCACGTGATTCAAATAGCCCAAAGACTATTGCATGACCCATTACACAAAACAAAGCCCAACTGAGTTATATCGGCCCAATGAACTATAATTTAGCTCAACATCATGTTCAATTGGCCCATGTCTAGACTAAGGGGCCCATGGCCTATGTTTAAGTCACCATGGCTTCATGGGCTCAAGGCCCAATGGTTGGCCCACAAATTAAATAATTGTGAATTGGTCAAGATTAGTTTAAGTTTCAACTTAATCTAATTATGGAATCAAGTCACAATCACAAAGACTTAAGAACAATTCTAACATCTTTTCAAACTTCATGTTTAACAATGGTTATCAAAGTCATCAAACACATGTTATTTTATGTATAACAAGCTTGTGCATAAAAGAAACATGATGCAGACTTTTCATGAATCAAGTATCAATCAAGTGACTCAATCATGATATTCAAATTCGCACAATATTCATAAGCATGAGATCAAGTATTCAAGAGTTAATCAAGTTCGAGTTAACACAAGTCAATCAATGAATCAAAGTCTATACAACTATAAATCTTATATCTTATGTATGATTACAATGATATAGGAACCAGTTAGAAGTCCTGTTTGCTACTTGCTATTTGTTATAGTTCAGAGTCTACTGTAGACAGGTGAGAACATTAGCCCCTCTTTTACTTTTTTTCAACTGTTTTGGGGTGGAACACGTGATCAAATACATTAGTTACATTTGTATTTCATTATACAAGATGTATGTCATTCTACAAACATTACAGATTCATGGTACAAATTCATCAGGTTATTCAACCATTTCAAAGGATTTTATCAACTGTTTATACACTTTCTATTAAAGATGACTTATAAAGTCTCCTTGAACGGTTTTATATCAGTTTTACTCGAATGGTTTTATAAATGACAAACACTTTTAAATAATGTGACTTATAAACTCTTTTACTATAAACTCGTGTTTTCGAAAATAATCTTTTATAAACCTTGTTATTATACAAGGACACTATCTTATGTACTAAATCAAGGGTTTCAAAACATGTTATTCAAACAATGGTTTTCATGGTGATGTTCAAACAAAGGATTCATTTCATAGTGTTCAAACAAAGGATTCATTTCATGGTGTTCAAACAAAGAATTCAAATTATGGTATTCAAACAAAGTTTGAAGTCATTTTATCAAATAAGGCATTTAATCGTTGGTTTTAAAGCAAAGTTCAAAAGCATGGTGTCCACTGTTGTGAACAAACTTATAAACACATCAAGTTTCATATTCATTAGCATTAGTACTGGGTGATCACAACAAGGGAAAGCGGTCACATTGGGACATACCAAAATGGAGTTAGCTTTTAAATTTGTTTTATAAGCTAACTGCAGGTTTGGTTTCATTATGGTTTATCAAAACTGTTGATACATTATCTAACTCCAAACGTAGTTTGGGACCTGATTATATGTTGGCTTCTTTAGCAAACGGTCTGATGACTGTTTAGACACATTTGTACATACTTGATGTTAGTTTGGGTTGCAGCTCATCCATGTAATTCATTTATTGCTTTAAACATATGCCTTACAATGCAAATTCATGTTACAATTGTTAAACCTATTGTTCTCACCAACTACTTCTGTAGTTGACAGTTACTTTTCACGTGTTTCAGGTAATCAGGTTTAAGACATTCTAAAGGACAACTAAGGAGACCATTTAAGATAGAACAAGATGAAGAAACAAGCTAGGATGGATTTAGAAACACACTAAAATCCTGAATGTTTAATTGTCTTGTTTGAAGTCTTATTTTGTAAACTATATTTTGGGTCTGTATTTGTCATTTCTTTTGGTAGATAGATTGTCTGTAACTAAACAATTGTCTCAACATTATGAAACTTAGTAATCCATTGTGGTTGTTCTTATTCAATACTTGTGCATGATTCAACTATTCATACGTCACCGCGCCGTGGTTTCCGCATGCGGCGCAGGGGGTGTGACAGGTTGGTATCAGAGCCAAGGTTGTAGAGAACTAGGAAAAACCCAATGCTTAATGACCTAGACTATAACCTAAGCTACCCAATAGGACTAAGTGCTATAGGCTTGAGGATACTTAGGATCTAAGTAACTTAAGTAAGCATTAAGTCTACATTAAGCTTAAAAGATCTTAGGGATACTTTTCTAAGATTAGATATCGATTCAAGGAATTTGAATCGAAATTCTATAATTTTAGAAACCGAATTAAATTTCTCACATATATTCATTAAAGGATTTCAGAGGCAAGGATCTGTATACTTAGTATCCTTGATCTGAATTCTCACACATAGTTCATTAAAGGACTCCAGAGGCAAGGATCTGTATTCTTAGTATCCTTGATCTGGAATTCTCAATCAGAGTTCATCAGAGGAATTTAGAGGCAAAGATCTGTATTCTTAGTATCTTTGATCTAAATCCTTATCATGTTCATCATTGGAATTCAGAGGTCAAGATCTATAATTTTAGAATCTTTGATTTGAAATCCTTGTCATGTTGTCATTATCAGGTATTCATTATCATAGGAACTTGATAACTTAGAATCTGTGTAACAGTATTCTTTAGTTGAAGTTCTCACAGGAGATCATTATACTCAATACTGTAAGTATTGGGAACCTAGGTTAATTAACCTAGGACACACATACTAAAACCTAAGGTCTTAATTTCAAGTAAATTAAGGACCATGGTTTACACACTCATAATCATAACCAAGGAACAAGAGACAAACATGAATCAGTCATAATCAATCAAGAGTTGGAATCTTAACTCCAAATACAATGTAACATCAGTGCCGGAACCGTCACCGGAACAGTGATCTCTACAGTACATGAACAGTAAAACAGGTACGGATCGTATACATTTCAGTACTTTTCATATTCATATCAATTATCATTATCATAGTGAGTTGTCATAGAACAGTTTCAGAAACATTTAACAGAAACACAGTTCAGAACAATGGTTCTTGAGTCAGACAATTGTCTGGCAATACAGAACCATCATGTGATTATTTGCTTAAGATATATTATGTATAAACGTATGTGAGACTTTACAGAACAAAACACATGAATATTGCTATGTGAATGCTAAATTTACGGGTTATTCGTATAGGTGACGATCTGTACGAATAAATCTGAAAGTTTAACGTTCTGAGTGATATTCTTTAATTAGAAAACAAGATTGAAAAGTATAGTTATCGTCGTGTTCGTACGGGTGACGATTCGAACGAATACGCGCGACGACCGTACATTTCGATTTAAACAGTTAATTTTGTTTTAAATTTTTAATAAATAAGAAGATATTAGTTAATTTATTAGGAATTACAACCTTGAATAATTAAAAGATTTCTAATTTTATAACCGTGTCGTTTCGTCGCGTAAACTACGCGACACGGCATAATACGCGAAACCGAACGAGACCGATCAACCGGGTATGGTGAAGCATTTATTATGGCAATTAAATGCCATAATCATCATCACCAACCTCACATCTCTCTCTCAATCTCGTCTCTCTCTCTCTACAAATATTCAACATCTCTCTAAGATTTCTCAACCATCTTGCATCGGATTCAAGTGATTCTCGGTTCAAAACGACCACTACACGACGTAGATCAAGGAAGTACAAGTATTTCGAGATTTCATCCACGAAATTGGAGGTAAACACCCATTTTAAATTCGGTTTTAGAGGGTTTTTCTTGAATACATATGGTTTTGATGTTATGACCGAATTGGAGCACTTAGAACACTTAGACGGGGGTGTATACATGTTTAGGTATTGTTAGAAATGTGATTATAACAGATTGTAGCTGCAAATCAAAGAAGAAATGTGCAGGTTCGTGGAACAAAGGGCTGATCGAAGGAGACAGGTTCGCTGGCCGAACCCTACGCGAACCCACGATGCAGCCGAACCCTGTGTCCCTGCAACGAACCTGTCAACCTGACCACCCTGCAGACGAACCCTGTGCCAGCCTGCACCGAACCTTTGGGTGCCGAACCTCTCAAGGTTCGCCGGACTGGTTCATGGGCCGAACCTTACGTGAGACGAACCTAGGATGAACGAACCTTGGGTCACGAACCTGATAGCAACGAACCTAAGCCTTATAGGTTCGCCGAACCTAATCAGTTAAGGTTCGCCGAAACTAATGCTTAAAGGTTCGCCGAAACTAATGCTTAAAGGTTCGCCGAACCTATACCCATATCCTAATAGGTTCGCTGTCCTGAGTGGGATTGAACTCAAAATGTTGGTCAATTAAGGGAATTCAGTACCTAGGGCTATTGAAATTAGTTGTAAGAACAAGGAAATGACCATGCGAATACTCAAAGCTTTGAAATGGACTAAGGATCATGCATAAAGGGTTGGTGTTAATCTCAACATCTATACCTAACACTTAGAAATCCTATTCAAATGTATACAACTAATTTGGATTGTTCAATTATGCACTCCAAGCTAAGTTGTGAATTTGGGAGAACAAGAATCAAGTTGGGAAACAAAGAACAATCAAAGGACTTGGAATTGACTTAAATTGGGTTAATTCAAAGTTCTAACATGTTTAATTTATATGTTTCATGAAAATAACTTGTGTTTAATAAATTAAATGACTTTAAATAATAGCTCATTGTTGCATTTTATAAATGTTATTGGTTTCTTCTAAAATTGGTTTATTATAATTGATTGGGATTTTGTTATAAGATAGACAATATAATTGTCTGGATTTGCTCTAAAAACAAAGGAAACTCTGCCGAAATTTTCTAAAATATAAATGTAATGTTGTATAACTAACCATGGGATTTGGGATCATAAAAAGGGTAGCTAAGATAGGTTAGATCTTAGATACACTTAGTACTAAGACACTTAGTTGCACACACACAACAAGACCCAATCTTAGGCACAACGACCACTACATTTACTTATCAAATCCGACTTCTTATAAAATAAATCAGGAACTGAAGATACATAGCTTACATACAAGAGCGCGCATTTTGTGTTAGATCAATTTACATAGCAGCACAGGTGAGTTCATTGCGCCTTTTCTAAACATTTTCGTTTTAAAACGCGGGGCTGAGAAGCATGCGTAAACTGTTTACTTAAATTGTTTACTTTAATGCTTTTAAATTTATATGTTTTACATATATATAAATGTTATCCTAGACCATGTCTAGGAAGATTTTATGCAGGTTTATTAACTGATTCACTTATATATTAAGTGAATAATCAAGTTAAACTAAACTTTTCAATAAGTCAAAACATTTCAAATAAGTCAAAACAAACATTTTGGGAAATCAAGTGGGTGAATTCAATGGAATCAAATCAAACACTTTGGGAGGTCAAGTGGTGAATTCAAGGAATCAAATCAAACATTTTGTGAAATCAAGTGGGTGAATTCAAGGAATCAAATCAAACATTTTGACAAAACAAGTGTGGGACATCAAAACATCAACAAAACAATCTTTGCAAAGACAACATTCAATGTTCTACAAACCAAGTGTTTGTTGAACAATTAATCAAGTGTACAACCGATCAATGAATCTTGTATTCTACGATCAACACATCAGGTACATCTTGTGACAAAATCAGACGATCATTAAATCATTTTAAGGGAAAGTCTGGGAAATATCAGAGATAGCATACGCCAAAAACATTGACGAAACATAAAATCCTGCATTTCAAGAAGTCCTAGCTAGACCGTTTGACTTGTAGGTCGTATGTTTGAGGATATTTACAGTTTCCCTAACTACTAAGTACCTAGATTGACAGACTAGTCTACTCGAGTATGACCATAGGCCCCAATCATAAGGACTTAGATTTTATTAAATGTTTATTTACTTGTTTAAATTAAGCATTTATAACTGTTTATACAATTGTGTGGTTAATCACTATTGTGATGAACTTAAGGAATCAACATAGATTCCAAATTGTTGTATTTACAGGAACAAAGGACTGACGAATCATTGGGTTAAGGTAGGGGTAAAATGCTTAATTATCATTAACAACAATGTCCTATGCGGATTAGTATGTGGTGGGATGGCGTCTGGGCGGGGTTGTAGCCTCGACTCAGGGGTATGCCCTATACATAAGCATACCGATCTGGATGATACATGTGATGTTAATGAGATTAAGGTTGTTACCTGGGTGTTAAACAAAGGTTTTGTGAGAACATTTGAGTCATTGTGACAAGAGTGTGTGATAGGTAAAGATGCTTAATTATCATTAACAACAATGTCCTATGCGGATTAGTATGTGGTGGGATGGCGTCTGGGCGGGGTTGTAGCCTCGACTCAGGGGTATGCCCTATACATAAGCATACCGATCTGGATGATACATGTGGAGTTAATGAGGTTAGGGTCTTTACCAAAGGAGGTTTCAAATCATTTTCAAATCATGTTCAAATCGTTTTCAAATCATTTTCAAATACTAAACTATATGAACTCACCAACCATGTGTTGACCTTTATTTTTGCATGACTTCTCAGGTGACGAACAGGTCAATTAGGAAGTCATTTCTTTTGGACTAGGACTTCAGATAGAAGACTAGTATTTTGGACCTGCATACTTTTGGAAGACATCATGATATAAATTATTTTGTATATCTTGTGTAAATACAAGATAGTCATTTATTGATGTTTTACAATAGATTTACATTGTTAAATTATAAACGTTACTGCTGTAATTTAACTTTGTAATTCTATTTTAATTAGCATTTCTCATTTATATCATGTGCAATGTAACAATCTGATCACTCCTGATTATCACTCCCGATATCGCGCCCCGGGAACCTTCCGCCCGACGGGGACTCCGATCCTACCCCGCCGGCTCGGGGTGTGACAGATTGGTATCAGAGCCATGGTTATAGAGAAATATAGGTCACTTATTTAAATGGTTTGACCTAGACTATAACCTAGGGACCCTGCATATAGAGAACATAGGACTTAAGACTTATTTGCATACTGTCTTCTGTATTCGATCATTGCACTAACTGATGACTTTATTGGTTATGATCAGAATGCCTCCACGAAGACAACCTCCCTTGATACAGCTACCACCTCAAGACTTGGCTCCACACTCCTCAACACCGTCTCCGAATGACTCTCCACCACCACCTCCTCCACCTCCTCCTCCCCCTCCTCCATTGATTACTCAAGCATCTGGTTCAAGCACAACACCGACTATGGACCCTGCTACTATCGCTCTGGTGACGTTACTGAGTAGTCAGATGACGAATCAGATGAAAGAGGCAATACCGGAGATGTTCCTTCGTCTTCGTAATGAGATCCTCAACACTGGCAACACATCAGGAGAAGCCAGTGGAAATACTGGAGATTCATCTCACTACTCCTACAAGTCCTTTGTAGGATGTAAACCACCCAGTTTTAGTGGGTCTGAAGGTGCCGTTGGACTAATCCAATGGATTGAGAAGATTGAGGCAACGTTGGATCTCTGCAGCTGCCCCGAACACCACAAGGTCCGTTACTCAGCGGGAACATTCAACAAACGGGCTCTGACCTGGTGGAACGGTCAGATTAATGCTCGAGGAAGAGAAGAAGCCATGGCCATGCCATGGGAAGATTTCAAGACACTGCTGCGAACAGAGTTCTGTCCCAAGAACGAGCTGCAGAAATTGGAGGTCGAATTATCTAACCATGTGATGAAGGGGGCTGATCACATGGGTTACACTACTCGTTACCACGAGTTAGTTGCTTTGGTGCCAGATATGGTACCAACTTTGGAGAAAAGGATAGACCGTTATGTAGGTGGACTTCCTGCCTGCATTCAGGGTATGGTTGTTTCAGCCAACCCTACTACTGTTGAATCTGCAGTGAGACTGTCTGGGAAACTCACTGATCTTATGGTAGCTTCTGGAACTTTAAAGAAGGAGGCTGAACCCAGCAAGAACAAGTCTGAGTCTTCCAAGAAACCCCACCACCATCAGAAGAAGAAACAGAAGACCATCAAGAACTACACGGTGGCCACACCTCTGCAACAAATAGCAGCAGCACCACAAAACCCCAACCGCAAGCCCTACACTGGCACGTTTCCTTTGTGTGCCAAGTGTCAGTATCACCACACTGCTGACACTCCCTGCAAGCATTGCACGGGATGTGGAAGAAAGGGCCATTGGGTCCAACACTGTAGGATGACTCCTAACCAAGCAGCCAACAATGCTGCTTTGGCTCTTCCTCCACCAGCAAATCAGAACAATGGTGGATGCTATAATTGTGGCGAACAAGGCCACTTTGCGAAGAACTGCCCAAAGAAGGCTCAACCAGCAGTTCAAGCACCCCGTGGACGAGCCTTTGCTATCGGAGCACCAGCTGCACGCCAGGACCCAAATGTGGTCACTGGTACGTTTCTCTTACATGACTTTTATGCATCTGTTTTATTTGATACTGGTGCGGATCAGAGTTTTATCTCTACCGACTTTGCATGTCAACTAGAGTCCATAGAGGAACAGTTAGACTCCCCTTACATTATAGAAGTAGCTAACGGGAAACAGATCACAGTTAGTACAGTTTATAGGAACTGCCCATTGACACTAAATGATTTTACATTTACCATCGATTTGATACCGATGGAACTGGGTAGTTTTGACATCATTGTTGGAATGGATTGGCTCTCATCTAACCGAGTGGAAGTCATCTGTTCTGAGAAGCTGCTTCGAATTCCATTGCCGAGTGATCGTGTATTGGAAGTTAAAGGGGATCAAGCAAAGCGAAGTGTCAAAATCATTTCTTGCATAAAGGCGCGTAAGTGTCTACAGAAGCGGTGCATAGCATTCCTGGCTCATGTGGTGGAAAAAGAGAAAGACAAGAAGAAGATTCAAGATGTACCAGTAGTGAAAGAATATCCTGAAGTATTCCCCGAAGACCTACCTGGTTTGCCACCTGTGCGACCGGTAGAATTTCGTATTGACTTAATTCCTGGAGCAACTCCTGTTGCTAAATCTCCTTACAGGTTAGCACCTTCAGAGATGCAGGAATTGTCTAATCAGTTACAAGAGCTACTTGATAAGGGCTTCATCAGACCGAGCTACTCACCTTGGGGAGCTCCGGTCTTGTTCGTGAAAAAGAAAGACGGATCGTTCAGAATGTGTATAGACTACCGTGAGCTGAATAAACTAACCATCAAGAATCGGTATCCATTACCGAGGATTGATGATCTGTTTGACCAACTGCAAGGAGCTCAATACTTCTCAAAGATTGACTTGCGGTCTGGATACCATCAGCTGAGAGTTCAAGATGAAGACATACCGAAAACGGCCTTCCGAACAAGATACGGGCATTACGAATTCATGGTGATGCCCTTCGGATTGACAAATGCACCAGCGGTTTTCATGGATCTCATGAACCGAGTGTGCAAGCCGTACTTGGATCAGTTTGTCATTGTTTTCATTGATGACATACTGATTTATTCCAAGACCAAAACAGAACATGAGCAACACCTTAGAAAGATCTTGGAGCTGTTGAAAGAAGAGAAACTCTATGCCAAATTCTCCAAATGTGAATTTTGGCTAAGAGAAGTTCAATTTCTGGGACATGTTGTCAACAGCGAGGGAATTCACGTTGATCCCGCCAAGATCGAGGCGATAAAGAATTGGGACGCTCCGAAGACACCGACGGAGATACGGTCTTTTCTGGGGTTGGCAGGTTATTACAGAAGGTTTATCTCAAATTTTTCTAAGATAGCTTTGCCTCTCACTAAACTAACCCAGAAGAATGAACCGTTTGTCTGGGAGCAGAAACAAGAAGATGCTTTTCAGACATTAAAACAGAAATTGTGTGATGCTCCAATCTTATCTCTCCCAGAGGGCTGTGATGACTTTGTTGTATACTGTGATGCTTCCCATCAGGGACTTGGTTGTGTGTTAATGCAACGGGACAAAGTCATAGCCTATGCGTCAAGACAGTTAAAGATTCATGAGAAGAATTACACTACTCATGATCTTGAACTGGGAGCTGTAATCTTCGCACTGAAGATTTGGAGACATTACTTATATGGCACCAAGTGTACCATATTCACGGATCACAAAAGTCTGCAGCACATCTTTGATCAGAAGGAACTCAACATGCGTCAACGCCGTTGGGTTGAACTTCTGAATGACTACGATTGTGTGATCAAGTACCATCCGGGAAAGGCGAACGTTGTAGCTGACGCCTTGAGCCGGAAGGAACGGGTCAAACCCTACGTGTTAGAGCAATGGGGATAACCGTGCAGACCAGTTTAAGTGACAAGATCATTCAAGCACAACAAGAAGCACTTGACCGAGGTAATCTGAAGAGGGAACTTGATTGCGGAGCAGAGAAACAGTTTGACACGAAGCTTGATGGTATGATCTACTACAAGGAACGTATATGGATCCCTGCGGTAGATGAATTGAGGAAACTTATCCTCGATGAAGCACACAAGACTAAATACTCTGTTCATCCAGGCGCTGATAAGATGTACCAAGACTTGCGTGGATTTTATTGGTGGCCGGGAATGAAGAAAGACATAGCCGAGTATGTCGGACAGTGTCTTACGTGTGCGAAAGTAAAGGCGGAACACCAGAGACCGTCTGGTCTACTGGAACAGCCTGAGATTCCGCTCTGGAAGTGGGAACAAATAGCTATGGATTTCATTACCAAGCTACCCCGCACTTCCAGCGGTCATGATACAATATGGGTGATCATTGATCGTTTAACCAAATCTGCTCATTTCTTGCCCATGCGTGAGAGCTTCACCATGGATAAACTGGCAAGATTATACATCAATGAGATAGTGGTACGCCACGGTGTGCCATTGTCTATTATTTCTGATAGAGACAGCAGATTTACTTCAAGGTTCTGGCAATCATTACAGAAATCTCTAGGGACACAGTTAAATCTGAGTACAGCTTACCATCCACAAACGGACGGTCAGAGCGAACGTACTATCCAAACCCTGGAGGATATGCTAAGAACCTGTATTTTGGATTTCGGTGGGAACTGGGATTCCCATTTGCCACTGATTGAATTCTCCTACAATAACAGTTACCACAGCAGTATCGGATGTGCACCATTCGAGGCTCTTTATGGCCGGAAATGTCGATCACCGATCTGTTGGACTGAAATTGGAGACAACCGAATAACGGGGCCAGAATTAATTCAAGAAACCACTGACAAGATAGCTCAGATTCAAAGAAGACTACAAGCAACAAGGAGCAGACAAAAGAGCTACGCCGACAAACGGCGCAAGCCGTTGGAATTCCAAGTGGGAGATCGTGTAATGTTAAAGGTATCCCCATGGAAAGGCGTGGTACGCTTTGGAAAGAAAGGCAAATTAGCACCACGATATGTGGGACCGTTCGAAATCATCGAACGTATAGGTCCTGTAGCTTATCAACTGAGATTACCAGATGAACTCAGTGGTGTGCATGATGTGTTTCACATCTCAAACTTCAAGAAATGCCTTGCTGACGAGTCTCTCGTCATTCCAATTGAAGAGATTCAAGTCGATGAACAGTTACATTTCATTGAAGAACCTTTAGAGATTATGGATCGCAAGGTTAAACAACTGAGGCGAAGCCGTATTCCTATTGTAAAGGTTCGATGGAATTCAAGACGCGGGCCCGAGTTTACTTGGGAACGTGAAGATCACATGAAGTTAAAGTATCCTCAACTGTTTGAAGAGGAAGCTGTACCTGATAACAACACTTAAATTTCGGGACGAAATTTCTCTAACAAGGGGAGACTGTAACATCAGTGCCGGAACCGTCACCGGAACAGTGATCTCTACAGTACATGAACAGTAAAACAGGTACGGATCGTATACATTTCAGTACTTTTCATATTCATATCAATTATCATTATCATAGTGAGTTGTCATAGAACAGTTTCAGAAACATTTAACAGAAACACAGTTCAGAACAATGGTTCTTGAGTCAGACAATTGTCTGGCAATACAGAACCATCATGTGATTATTTGCTTAAGATATATTATGCATAAACGTATGTGAGACTTTACAGAACAAAACACACGAATATTGCTATGTGAATGCTAAATTTACGGGTTATTCGTATAGGTGACGATCTGTACGAATAAATCTGAAAGTTTAACGTTCTGAGTGATATTCTTTAATTAGAAAACAAGATTGAAAAGTATAGTTATCGTCGTGTTCGTACGGGTGACGATTCGAACGAATACGCGCGACGACCGTACATTTCGATTTAAACAGTTAATTTTGTTTTAAATTTTTAATAAATAAGAAGATATTAGTTAATTTATTAGGAATTACAACCTTGAATAATTAAAAGATTTCTAATTTTATAACCGTGTCGTTTCGTCGCGTAAACTACGCGACACGGCATAATACGCGAAACCGAACGAGACCGATCAACCGGGTATGGTGAAGCATTTATTATGGCAATTAAATGCCATAATCATCATCACCAACCTCACATCTCTCTCTCAATCTCGTCTCTCTCTCTCTCTACAAATATTCAACATCTCTCTAAGATTTCTCAACCATCTTGCATCGGATTCAAGTGATTCTCGGTTCAAAACGACCACTACACGACGTAGATCAAGGAAGTACAAGTATTTCGAGATTTCATCCACGAAATTGGAGGTAAACACCCATTTTAAATTCGGTTTTAGAGGGTTTTTCTTGAATACATATGGTTTTGATGTTATGACCGAATTGGAGCACTTAGAACACTTAGACGGGGGTGTATACATGTTTAGGTATTGTTAGAAATGTGATTATAACAGATTGTAGCTGCAAATCAAAGAAGAAATGTGCAGGTTCGTGGAACAAAGGGCTGATCGAAGGAGACAGGTTCGCTGGCCGAACCCTACGCGAACCCACGATGCAGCCGAACCCTGTGTCCCTGCAACGAACCTGTCAACCTGACCACCCTGCAGACGAACCCTGTGCCAGCCTGCACCGAACCTTTGGGTGCCGAACCTCTCAAGGTTCGCCGGACTGGTTCATGGGCCGAACCTTACGTGAGACGAACCTAGGATGAACGAACCTTGGGTCACGAACCTGATAGCAACGAACCTAAGCCTTATAGGTTCGCCGAACCTAATCAGTTAAGGTTCGCCGAAACTAATGCTTAAAGGTTCGCCGAACCTATACCCATATCCTAATAGGTTCGCTGTCCTGAGTGGGATTGAACTCAAAATGTTGGTCAATTAAGGGAATTCAGTACCTAGGGCTATTGAAATTAGTTGTAAGAACAAGGAAATGACCATGCGAATACTCAAAGCTTTGAAATGGACTAAGGATCATGCATAAAGGGTTGGTGTTAATCTCAACATCTATACCTAACACTTAGAAATCCTATTCAAATGTATACAACTAATTTGGATTGTTCAATTATGCACTCCAAGCTAAGTTGTGAATTTGGGAGAACAAGAATCAAGTTGGGAAACAAAGAACAATCAAAGGACTTGGAATTGACTTAAATTGGGTTAATTCAAAGTTCTAACATGTTTAATTTATATGTTTCATGAAAATAACTTGTGTTTTAATAAATTAAATGACTTTAAATAATAGCTCATTGTTGCATTTTATAAATGTTATTGGTTTCTTCTAAAATTGGTTTATTATAATTGATTGGGATTTTGTTATAAGATAGACAATATAATTGTCTGGATTTGCTCTAAAAACAAAGGAAACTCTGCCGAAATTTTCTAAAATATAAATGTAATGTTGTATAACTAACCATGGGATTTGGGATCATAAAAAGGGTAGCTAAGATAGGTTAGATCTTAGATACACTTAGTACTAAGACACTTAGTTGCACACACACAACAAGACCCAATCTTAGGCACAACGACCACTACATTTACTTATCAAATCCGACTTCTTATAAAATAAATCAGGAACTGAAGATACATAGCTTACATACAAGAGCGCGCATTTTGTGTTAGATCAATTTACATAGCAGCACAGGTGAGTTCATTGCCCCTTTTCTAAACATTTTCGTTTTAAAACGCGGGGCTGAGAAGCATGCGTAAACTGTTTACTTAAATTGTTTACTTTAATGCTTTTAAATTTATATGTTTTACATATATATAAATGTTATCCTAGACCATGTCTAGGAAGATTTTATGCAGGTTTATTAACTGATTCACTTATATATTAAGTGAATAATCAAGTTAAACTAAACTTTTCAATAAGTCAAAACATTTCAAATAAGTCAAAACAAACATTTTGGGAAATCAAGTGGGTGAATTCAATGGAATCAAATCAAACACTTTGGGAGGTCAAGTGGTGAATTCAAGGAATCAAATCAAACATTTTGTGAAATCAAGTGGGTGAATTCAAGGAATCAAATCAAACATTTTGACAAAACAAGTGTGGGACATCAAAACATCAACAAAACAATCTTTGCAAAGACAACATTCAATGTTCTACAAACCAAGTGTTTGTTGAACAATTAATCAAGTGTACAACCGATCAATGAATCTTGTATTCTACGATCAACACATCAGGTACATCTTGTGACAAAATCAGACGATCATTAAATCATTTTAAGGGAAAGTCTGGGAAATATCAGAGATAGCATACGCCAAAAACATTGACGAAACATAAAATCCTGCATTTCAAGAAGTCCTAGCTAGACCGTTTGACTTGTAGGTCGTATGTTTGAGGATATTTACAGTTTCCCTAACTACTAAGTACCTAGATTGACAGACTAGTCTACTCGAGTATGACCATAGGCCCCAATCATAAGGACTTAGATTTTATTAAATGTTTATTTACTTGTTTAAATTAAGCATTTATAACTGTTTATACAATTGTGTGGTTAATCACTATTGTGATGAACTTAAGGAATCAACATAGATTCCAAATTGTTGTATTTACAGGAACAAAGGACTGACGAATCATTGGGTTAAGGTAGGGGTAAAATGCTTAATTATCATTAACAACAATGTCCTATGCGGATTAGTATGTGGTGGGATGGCGTCTGGGCGGGGTTGTAGCCTCGACTCAGGGGTATGCCCTATACATAAGCATACCGATCTGGATGATACATGTGATGTTAATGAGATTAAGGTTGTTACCTGGGTGTTAAACAAAGGTTTTGTGAGAACATTTGAGTCATTGTGACAAGAGTGTGTGATAGGTAAAGATGCTTAATTATCATTAACAACAATGTCCTATGCGGATTAGTATGTGGTGGGATGGCGTCTGGGCGGGGTTGTAGCCTCGACTCAGGGGTATGCCCTATACATAAGCATACCGATCTGGATGATACATGTGGAGTTAATGAGGTTAGGGTCTTTACCAAAGGAGGTTTCAAATCATTTTCAAATCATGTTCAAATCGTTTTCAAATCATTTTCAAATACTAAACTATATGAACTCACCAACCATGTGTTGACCTTTATTTTTGCATGACTTCTCAGGTGACGAACAGGTCAATTAGGAAGTCATTTCTTTTGGACTAGGACTTCAGATAGAAGACTAGTATTTTGGACCTGCATACTTTTGGAAGACATCATGATATAAATTATTTTGTATATCTTGTGTAAATACAAGATAGTCATTTATTGATGTTTTACAATAGATTTACATTGTTAAATTATAAACGTTACTGCTGTAATTTAACTTTGTAATTCTATTTTAATTAGCATTTCTCATTTATATCATGTGCAATGTAACAATCTGATCACTCCTGATTATCACTCCCGATATCGCGCCCCGGGAACCTTCCGCCCGACGGGGACTCCGATCCTACCCCGCCGGCTCGGGGTGTGACAGATTGGTATCAGAGCCATGGTTATAGAGAAATATAGGTCACTTATTTAAATGGTTTGACCTAGACTATAACCTAGGGACCCTGCATATAGAGAACATAGGACTTAAGACTTATTTGCATACTGTCTTCTGTATTCGATCATTGCACTAACTGATGACTTTATTGGTTATGATCAGAATGCCTCCACGAAGACAACCTCCCTTGATACAGCTACCACCTCAAGACTTGGCTCCACACTCCTCAACACCGTCTCCGAATGACTCTCCACCACCACCTCCTCCACCTCCTCCTCCCCCTCCTCCATTGATTACTCAAGCATCTGGTTCAAGCACAACACCGACTATGGACCCTGCTACTATCGCTCTGGTGACGTTACTGAGTAGTCAGATGACGAATCAGATGAAAGAGGCAATACCGGAGATGTTCCTTCGTCTTCGTAATGAGATCCTCAACACTGGCAACACATCAGGAGAAGCCAGTGGAAATACTGGAGATTCATCTCACTACTCCTACAAGTCCTTTGTAGGATGTAAACCACCCAGTTTTAGTGGGTCTGAAGGTGCCGTTGGACTAATCCAATGGATTGAGAAGATTGAGGCAACGTTGGATCTCTGCAGCTGCCCCGAACACCACAAGGTCCGTTACTCAGCGGGAACATTCAACAAACGGGCTCTGACCTGGTGGAACGGTCAGATTAATGCTCGAGGAAGAGAAGAAGCCATGGCCATGCCATGGGAAGATTTCAAGACACTGCTGCGAACAGAGTTCTGTCCCAAGAACGAGCTGCAGAAATTGGAGGTCGAATTATCTAACCATGTGATGAAGGGGGCTGATCACATGGGTTACACTACTCGTTACCACGAGTTAGTTGCTTTGGTGCCAGATATGGTACCAACTTTGGAGAAAAGGATAGACCGTTATGTAGGTGGACTTCCTGCCTGCATTCAGGGTATGGTTGTTTCAGCCAACCCTACTACTGTTGAATCTGCAGTGAGACTGTCTGGGAAACTCACTGATCTTATGGTAGCTTCTGGAACTTTAAAGAAGGAGGCTGAACCCAGCAATGCTGGCTCATGTGGTGGAAAAAGAGAAAGACACTACTGCTACTGCTCGTGCCTTTGTTATCGGAGCTGCTGAGGCACGTGAGGACCCGGCAGTCATCACGGGTACATTTCTCCTTAATGGTCATTACGTTTCTATCATATTTGATACTGGCGCTGATAAAAGCTTTATCTCTGCTCATACTGCTTCTTTGTTTAACATACAACCATCTATACTTACTGCTCCCTATACCGTAGAAGTAGCTGATGGTAAAACCGTACTTGTAGATTCGATAATTCGTAGTTGTGAATTAAGATTAAACGACCATCTTTTCCTCATCTATCTTATTCCTATGACACTCGGAAGCTTCGAAGTTGTGATAGGAATGGACTGGTTATCCAAAAACAATGCCAAAATTGTATGTTCGGAGAAACTTATTCGGATTCCTTTACCGTCCGGCAAAACGATGCGAATCTATGGCGAGAAACCCTGCCGCGGATTGAAGATTGTGTCGTTCATCAAGGCTAGGAAGTACCTGAGAAAGAAATACTATGCATTCTTGGCTCACGTGGTAGAGAAGAAACCTGAAAAGAATGCAGTTGGAGACGTTCCAGTTATCAGAGATTATCCTGACGTGTTCCCAGAAGACTTGCCTGGATTACCACCGATCCGACAAGTGGAGTTTATAATCGATCTCGTCCCTGGAGCGAACCCAGTGGCGAAGTCACCGTATCGATTAGCACCGTCTGAGATGCAAGAACTGTCTAGTCAGCTTCAGGAACTTTTAGACAAAGGTTTCATAAGACCGAGTTTCTCTCCTTGGGGAGCTCCGGTTCACTTTGTCAAGAAGAAAGACGGTTCATTTCGTATGTGCATCGACTATCGTGAGCTAAACAAGTTGACAATCAAGAATAGATATCCTCTGCCCAGGATCGATGATCTGTTTGATCAATTACAGGGAGCAACTTGCTTCTCTAAGATTGATTAACGATCCGGGTATCATCAGTTGCGAGTAAATGATGAGGATATACCAAAGACTGCATTTAGGACTCGATATGGACACTACGAGTTTGTGGTTATGCCATTTGGGCTGACCAATGCACCTGCAGTGTTCATGGACTTGATGAATCGAGTCTGCAGGCCTTATTTAGATCAGTTTGTGATTGTCTTTATTGACGATATACTGATCTATTCAAAGATAGAACAAGAGCATGAGGATCATTTGAAGAAAGTCTTAGAATTACTAAGAGAGGAGCAACTTTATGCTAAATTCTCAAAGTGTGAATTTTGGCTGAAACAGGTTCACTTCTTAGGACATGTCATAAACAAAGATGGGATACATGTGGATCCAGCGAAGATTGAGGCGATTAAGAACTGGACTACCCCATCTACTCCAACAGAGATTCGTTCATTTATGGGATTGGAAGGCTATTATAGAAGGTTCATTGCGAACTTTTCAAAGATCGCCTTGCCACTTACTACTTTGACCCAGAAAAGTCAAACGTTTATTTGGGGACAGAAACAAGAAGATGCATTTCAACTTCTTAAACAGAAGTTATGCAACTCCCCTATCCTTAGTCTTCCAGAAGGCAGTGATGATTTCATTGTCTACTGCGATGCTTCAAACCTTGGTCTCGGTTGTGTACTTATGCAGTGGAACAAGGTGATTGCCTATGCTTCAAGACAACTTAAGGTTCACGAGAAAAATTACACTACTCATGACCTTGAGTTAGGGGCTGTGGTCTTTGCATTGAAGATTTGGAGACACTACCTTTATGGTACTAAATGTGTCATCTATACAGACCACAAGAGCCTGCAACACATCCTTAATCAGAAAGAACTCAACATGAGACAACGGCGTTGGGTTGAGCTTCTAACTGATTACGACTGTGAGATTCGTTACCATCCGGGTAAAGCCAATGTGGTAGTGGATGCTCTTATTCGTAAGGAACCAGTCAAACCAATTCGGGTCAGAGCCATGGAGATCAACACACAACCAAACTTGAAGGATTTGATTCGTATTGCACAACAACAAGTAGTAACAGACAATAAGCTTAAGGCAGACTTAGACTGCCGAATTGAGAAGAAACTGGAACCTCGATATGACGGGGTGCTATATCTCAACGGCCGCATCTGGATTCCAAAGTCAGTAGAATTGCGCACACTCATCTGTGATGAGGCTCATAAGTCGCGGTACTCAGTTCATCCTGGAGCAAATAAGATGTATCAAGACTTGCGGGCATCTTACTGGTGGCCACGAATGAAGAAAGACATAGAACTGTATGTGGGAAAATGCCTTACATGTTCAAAGGTCAAAGCAAAACATCAAAAGCCTTCGGGTCTTCTGCAGCAACCTGAAATTCCTCAATGGAAATGGGAACAGATTTCCATGGATTTTATAACCAAGTTGCCGAGAACTCCGCGAGGATTTGATTCGATTTGGGTGATCGTTGATCGACTCACCAAATCTGCTCACTTTCTCCCGATCTGAGAGGATTATAAAATGGAGAAGTTAGCTACCTTGTACATCAACGAAATCATTGCGCGTCATGGTACTCCAACATCAATCATTTCTGATCGTGATAGTCGTTTCACTTCTCGCTTCTGGCAAACATTGCAAAAGGCTTTGGGAACCCGTGTTAATCTTAGCACGGCGTATCAACCCCAAACCGACGGACAGAGCGAAAGGACTATCCAAACACTCGAGGACATGCTTCGATCTTGTGTGATTGACTTTGGTGGGAGTTGGGACACTCATCTTCCACTTATTGAGTTTTCGTACAACAACAGCTACCATACAAGCATTCAATGTGCACCATTCGAAGCTTTATATGGTAGGAAGTGCCGATCACCGGTCTGTTGGACTGAGGTTGGTGACTCACAGGTCGTAGGACCAGAACTCATTCAGGAAACATCAGACAAAATCACAATCATCCAATCAAGGCTTAAGGCCGCACGAGATCGGCAGAAGAGTTATGCTGATCGACGTCGGAAACCACTTGAGTTTCAAGTCGGTGACCGAGTCTTACTCAAGTTTTCTCCCTGGAAAGGCGTTGTCTGATTCGGGAAGAAAGGGAAACTTGCACCAAGGTATGTTGGACCTTTTGAGATCCTGGAAAGGATTGGTCCCGTAGCCTACAAACTCAAACTCCCAGTGAAGCTAAGAAATGTTCACGATACTTTTCATGTATGGAATCTTAAGAAATGCTTGGCGGATCATGATGTTCAGATTCCACTGGAAGACATTCAGATTCCACTGGAAGACATTCAGATTCAAAACAACATGCAATTCATAGAACGTCCGGTTGAAATCATGGATCATGGGGTCAAGAAACATAAACGCAGCTGTATCCCGATCGTAAAGGTACGATGGGAGGGCAAACGCGGTGCTGAGTTCACCTGGGAACGTGAAGACCAGATGAAGCTTAAGTACCCTCATCTTTTTACAGTACCTTCGGCTAGTTAATTTCGGGACGAAATTCCCTTAACTAGGGGAGACTGTAACATTTGTACATTTAGTCATGGTAGTCGTAAACAGTGTTAGAACAAATGTGTAATCATATCAAATCAGTCAATGTGATTCATGTGTTCATAATGTGCTTGTGTGTTAGGATCTTTATCATTTAGGAACAAGTATGTATTATTTATTTACAGTCGAGTCGCTAGGCAAGAACAGTATCGTATTATATCGAAACAGTGGTGGGACGGCGTCAGGTACGGCAGGTAGTTGGAATCTGGGGTATGCCCTATACATATACTGCGTTCGATGTAATGGGATAGTGTTAGTGCGTAGTGTTGAGACGAATATTATGACAATCAATTAATTAAACAAAAATCGTAATACGTAAGCGAGACTGAGTATAGTTATGGGTCACGATCCATAATGATACGAATGTTGAACTTATAATTATGATTAAACGACTAAAAATAATTAATACGATCGGAAAACGTACGCGATTGCGGGTATACACGTAATTGTATCTGTTTAACGATCCGACAACGAACCAACATAAAAATAAGTAAAATAATTTATTTTACATTTTTACAATTTTGAAACTCATCGGAATGATGAGAATAATAATCCTTCATTTAAATCGCGTAAAATGCGCGTTACGTTCCGGAAACGCGAACCGAGCGATCGAAACGAACCCGAATACCACCCAGACTATAAAAGCCTTGAAGAAGGTTATTTTCCTAATTTATTTCACCAACAACCCTTTCTCTCTCTAGAAATTCGTCTATATCTTCTCTCTCTAAAAATACAAGCTTTAAACGCTCTTAACTCGCTCGTTTCTCAACGGATTTCGGTGTTCTTGGCGCCCACGCGAAGCTCTCGACATTCCCTACACGAAAGTACAAAGGATCTGTGGCTTTACCCGACCAAAAACGAGGTACAATCGGTTTAAAATTCTGAAAAAGAGGGTTTTTGTTGGGTGTTGTTCAAACTTGATTCTTGGCCGATTTTAAATCATCATCACAACCTTAAGTATTCGGAAATCACTTGTGTATGTCGTTTAGTTTAGAGCAGGTTGGAACGATGGGATTGGTGGTGTTCGAAGTTGCAGGTCGTGGCAAAGGATTGAGGAGCCGAACCTGTATCATGGTTCGCCTAGCTCATGTCGAACCCAAATGGCCCAACGAACCTTCCATATTGAGGACGAACCCTGGTCCAACCTGCCGAGCCTTTTGATGAGCCACGAACCCAGCATGGCTCCCGAACCCTTGGACATCCACCTCGACTAGCCGAACCATTTCCCAACCGAACCCTCGGATGCATAGCCGAACCCTAGGCGAACTCGGAACCTGCGGCGAAACATTGTGCATGCCAACCTTCTCGACCGAACCCTTGTATGGGACGAACCTAAGTCATTAGGGCGAACCCATGCAGACGAACCATCGTTTTAGATGAACCTTTGGTTGGTCAGCACTAGCAGCGAACCCTTACGCCCTCTAGCCGAGCCTTGTTACAACTCTTTGGACCACGAACCTATGTGCCACAATCTAAGAGATGACGAACCTGCTACAAACTAAATTTGGCCGAACCAAGTTGAAAGGTTCGCTGGTTTGAATCAGCTCACCACCTTATACCGATGTAATCTTATAACCATGATGAGTTTCCGGCCCAACTTAGTTTCATTCGGCCCAACAATAAACCATGGACCCAATCGATTTGCTAATTTTGGGCCACGTGATTCAAATAACCCAAAGACTATTGCATGACCCATTATACAAAACAAAGCCCAACTGAGTTATATCGGCCCAATGAACTATAATTTGGCTCAACATCATGTTCAATTGGCCCATGTCTAGACTAAGGGGCCCATGGCCTATGTTTAAGTCACCATGGCTTCATGGGCTCAAGGCCCAATGGTTGGCCCACAAATTAAATAATTGTGAATTGGTCAAGATTAGTTTAAGTTTCAACTTAATCTAATTATGGAATCAAGTCACAATCACAAAGACTTAAGAACAATTCAAACATCTTTTCAAACTTCATGTTTAACAATGGTTATCAAAGTCATCAAACACATGTTATTTTATGTATAACAAGCTTGTGCATAAAAGAAACATAATGCAGACTTTTCATGAATCAATTATCAATCAAGTGACTCAATCATGATATTCAAATTCGCACAACATTCATAAGCATGAGCTCAAGTATTCAAGAGTTAATCAAGTTCGAGTTAACACAAGTCAATCAATGAATCAAAGTCTATACAACTATAAATCTTATATCTTATGTATGATTACAATGAAATAGGAACCAGTTAGAAGTCCTGTTTGCTACTTGCTATTTGTTATAGTTCAGAGTCTACTGTAGACAGGTGAGAACATTAGCCCCTCTTTTACTTTTTTTCAACTGTTTTGGGGTGGAACACGTGATCAAATACGTTAGTTACATTTGTATTTCATTATACAAGATGTATGTCATTCTACAAACATTACAGATTCATGGTACAAATTCATCAGGTTATTCAACCATTTCAAAAGATTTTATCAACTGTTTATACACTTTCTATTAAAGATGACTTATAAAGTCTCCTTGAACGGTTTTATATCAGTTTTACTCGAATGGTTTTATAAATGACAAACACTTTTAAATAATGTGACTTATAAACTCTTTTACTATAAACTCGTGTTTTCGAAAATAATCTTTTATAAACCTTGTTATTATAAAAGGACACTATCTTATGTACTAAATCAAGGGTTTCAAAACATGTTATTCAAACAATGGTTTTCATGGTGATGTTCAAACAAAGGATTCATTTCATAGTGTTCAAACAAAGGATTCATTTCATGGTGTTCAAACAAAGAATTCAAATTATGGTATTCAAACAAAGTTTCAAGTCATGTTATCAAATAAGGCATTTAATCATTGGTTTTAAAGCAAAGTTCAAAAGCATGGTGTCCACTGTTGTGAACAAACTTATAAACACATCAAGTTTCATATTCATTAGCGTTAGTACTGGGTGATCAGAACAAGGGAAAGCGGACACATTGGGACATACCAAAATGGAGTTAGCTTTAAAATTGGTTTTATAAGCTAACTGCAGGTTTGGTTTCATTATGGTTTATCAAAACTGCTGATACATTATCTAACTCCAAACGTAGTTTGGGACTTGATTATATGTTGGCTTCTTTAGCAAACGGTCTGATGACTGTTTGGACACATTTGTACATACTTGATGTTAGTTTGGGTTGCAGCTCATCCATGTAATTCATTTATTGCTTTAAACATATGCCTTACAATGCAAATTCTTGTTACAATTGTTAAACCTATTGTTCTCACCAACTACTTCTGTAGTTGACCGTTACTTTTCACGTGTTTCAGGTAATAAGGTTTAAGAGATTCTAAAGGACAACTAAGGAGACCGTTTAAGATAGAACAAGATGAAGAAACATGCTAGGATGGATTTAGAAACACACTAAAATCCTGAATGTTTAATTGTCTTGTTTGAAGTCTTATTTTGTAAACTATATTTTGGGTCTGTAGTTGTCATTTCTTTTGGTAGATAGATTGTTTGTAACTAAACAATTGTCTCAACAATATGAAACTTAGTAATCCATTGTGGTTGTTCTTATTCAATACTTGTGCATGATTCAACTATTCATACGTCACCGCGCCGTGGTTTCCGCACGCGGCGCAGGGGGTGTGACATGGGGGGGCAGTTAGCTTGACCCTACGTATGCCCAATATATAAACTAACTTCAGTATGACAAGGGGAATTCGGAGTTCGTATTTGAAGTAAAGATTCGGGAGCAACTGGAATCATAGAACATTAGTCAAACATATGAGATACAATCATTGTGTGAATCAATCAAAGATGAATCAATCAAGTGTGTGAATCAATCATTGTGTTAATCAACCATAGGTGAGTCAACCATTGTGTTTGAATCAATCAGGTGAACAATCATTATGTGTAGTCTTAAGTGATTACATGCTTAGTACTTACTAACATAGGTTAACTGGACAAATGTAGAGCACACATATGATTTAGTTCTACATGTTAACAATTGTTAGTAGGAGCCCACATAATTCATTCATAATCAACCATAGATTCAATCATAGTTTAGTTGATCAAAGATCATGGGATTCTTTATCAAGGGAACATACATATACATCAAAACAATCGTGTTGCCAAATGCTAGCAAGGGCACGATCGTGGTATATCGAAGCGGTGGTGGGATGGCGGCTATGTTGGTTCTATCTGCCCAAGAGACATAATAAATTGATGTGGCTAGTATGTTATGATCCAAGTCGGGTCATACCCAATAACAAACTAGACAGACACCTACTATATTTATTTAATTGATATGATCAGTTAATTAAATAACAACACCTAGAAAATTGTGTTTTCTAAATAGAAGCACTTGTGAAATTAATAGATTACTTGGGTAATTTATTTATGAGAGATAACTTTATTTTTTTATTTAATTGGTTAAATAACATTTATAAAGTTTAAATAAAATGTAGCAAGTAACTAATTAAATGTCACTAGTTAAAATGGTTTTTACTATGACTAATTTAATTAAAAGTGGGAAGTATCTCATTGGTGAAGAGATGCATGACCCAAGAGTGGTCAATCCCACACATGCTTTACTACTTTTTTTAACCAATCATGAGACATGCATTTACACATTTTCTCGTACAAGTATCTCTCACACAATAAAAAATAAACTCTCTTATCCTCTCTCCTTGTAATTTTCGGCCAAGACTAAGAGCAAAAGAAAAAAAGAGTTTTGTGGTTCTTCTATGTTGTTCAATCCTAGCACACCTTAGTGTTTGTTGTAGGTTTGTGGGTATACAAGCTTGTGGTCTTCATCCTTTGGAGATTTCATTCAAGAATCATCATCTATTTCAAGAATCACACCCTCTAGAGGAGGATGTAGTTTTCTTGTTTCTAACTATGTTTGTTTGTAAGCATTAACATCCTGATATGGATCCTTTGATTCGGGTTAATCATAAAATGGTTTATGAACATTTTTAAAAAAGTTTTAAACTACTAATATCCGCTGCGTTTTTAAATTTTAAAATGGTTAAAATGGCTTTGATAAACTTGTTTAAACCCAACAATGGCATCAAGAGCCACTTATGTGGATGCATGCTTCAAAAATCCAAGAAAAAGGTGATTTTTGACACACTTGAGCCTAGGGCTGATGTGTTTTGATAAAATGGTTAAACCCTTGTCTTTCAAAGTTTACAATATGCATGTGGAAACATTGAAAGATTAGTCATTTGGATGATAGTTAATTTGGACAAAATCGGTTTTGTTGAATTTTTTTTTGTGTTTGGCCGTAAGTTTCAACACAAAAAAAGGGGGACCATTTTTTTGAATACTTGTATGATTGTATATTTGGTGTTCATAACCTAGCCATGACCTTGTGGATGTGTTTGGTTGATTTGGTTGTTTTTGGCATTTGACTATTCAAAGGATTGTAATAATTATTTTATTCATTTGGGCATGTAATTTATTTATTTCATTTGGTATGTAATAAATAGATTAGTTGTATTTTGGTTTCATTTACTAGATAAAAATGTATTAGGATATTTTTTGTAATTGTAAATGGAAGACACAAAATGGTGTTTTTGGTTTGGGCAAATTTGGGTCCAAAAGGACTTCATAGTCCATAATGGGATTCAAGCCCAAAACCAAATAACACCTTGGAGGCCCAACTAGATTTTGGAGCTGAAAAATGAAGCCCAATTGAAGCCCCAAAGCAACATGGAGAAATCTCAACACAAATGGACACTTGAAGCATTTGGATGCAAGATCAAGTGGGAGTTCATGGACACAACACTTGTGTCATTTTCCACCCTTTGGAAAGACCTTTTGGCACACTTGTTTTGGCTAACAAGTGTGACAAGATTAGTTGGCTATGGTTATGCACTTATTTATTTTATGTTTATTTGGTGGTTGTTTTGTATTATATTTGGATATGCATGATTAACAAACAAATAAACGCGACAAACTAAAACCGGTTCATTAAAATCATTAAAATTGGTAAAATACTTTGATTTTATTAAACATAATGATTTAATAATAAAATGGGTTTTATTATAAAAGAACCTAAGGGTACCACTCATTTGGATGCATACAAATGCAAAGTACACAAAGTTTTCTAAACTAGAATTAAGAAAACTAAGAAAAAATTCCCTTTTAAAACAAGTTTAACACCATCCTTTTACGCAACACTTGAATCACTTGGAAAATCTTTGTGGGATAAAGGTCACCTAACCACTTGGAGGAAACTTGTGTTTTAAGGTGGGAATACTATACTTGTGGGATAAAGGTCACCTAACCACTTGTGTAAGTAAACTCACACGAGTGTGTAAGTAGGACAACTTAATTTGCAAACCGTGTGGAATGGATCACCTAACACATGGGTTTCCAAATGGTGTTGATGGGATAAACATGCCAACTAAATATATGATATTTAATCGATCCCATACACTAGAAGTTGCAAAGGTTGCAATTGTCAAACGTTGACTACCTTGTTAATTTAAAAATGGGATAAAGGTCACCTAACCATTATTTGAATGTAATGTTGGATTCTAGATTTATTTATTTATTAGTTGTCATTAAGACACAAAGGGTATTAATAATTAAAACGTAATAAAGAAAGTACTAAAATCAAACTTTGTTAAATTCTTGTAGATGGCCGCAAACGATGCTAATAACGATAACCCAACCGGTAATAGCCAATCACTAAGAGCAATTCTCCAAAGAGAACGTCTAAATCACACAAACTTTATGGATTGGTATCGAAACTTGAGAATTGTTCTCAACTAAGAGAAACGATCCTACATTTTAGACGATCCCATCCCCGATGAACCCAATGAGGATGATGAGGATGCCTATCTAGAATGGGTTAAATATGTCGAGGATTCCGTACAAGTCTCTTGCCTAATGTTGGCAAGTATGACTACCGAACTCCAAAAGGAGTATGAGCTCCACGGGGCTTATGGCATGATTACCCAGTTGAAGGAAACGTTCCTTGTAGATGCACTAAATGTCCCTAGTTCGATTTTGTATTATTCATCGTGTAAAGTTCAAGTTATATTAATGGAAGTTGTCTTTATATATTGTTCTTAATGTTTAATATTTATTATATGTTTGTTAGAATTGGTTAATTAATATTTGAGTATGAGTATTACTCATTCGGGCGAATGACTCTAACGAATGAAGTCATTCGCCGAATGAGAATAGAGAATGACTATATTCAGCGAATGAGCCATTCGCCAAATGTCTCATTCGAATGACTTGTCCATTCGACAAAGTCATTCACCGAATGAGCTGCTTCGGCCACTCATTCGGCCGAATGACTACAGTCTATATATACTAGTTCAAATCATTTCAAAAAAAAACTTTCCCGAGTCCTCATTCTTCCCAGTGCACTCCAGTGTCATACCCTTGAAGTTTTGAGCGATTCTTACTGTCCAACTTCGATTCTCAACCCGTGGTGATCGATTCTCATTCAAACGTTGATTCTACTCTCTCAATTCACCACGGTTGCTGTTGGTTTCGATTAGAAAACCCTAAAATAGCATTCCGCACTATTCTAGAGGCTGTCAAGCAGATTTCTCCTGGAATCGGTGTAACATTTGTGCATATAGTCATGTAGTTGTAAACAGTGTTAGAACAGTGTCTATTCATGGTTCAGTTCATCAATGTGATTCGTATGTTCAAAATGTGTGCTTGTGTGTTACAGGATCTTAGTAATCAGAAAACAAGTATGTATTATTTATTTACAGTCGATTTCACTAGGCAAGAACAGTAACTTGTTATATCGAAACAGTGGTGGGCAGCGAGAGTGAGCCCTATACATATACTGCGTTCGGTGTAACAGGTTAGTGTTAGTGCGTAGTGTCGAGACGAATATTATAACAATTAATTAATTCAACAAAGATCGTAATCTGTAAGCGAGACTGAGTATAGTTATGGGTGACGATCCATAATAATACGAATGTTGAACTTATAATTACGATTAAACGACTTTAAATAATTAATACGATCGGAAAATGTACGCGATTGCGGGTATACACGTAATTTCGAATGTTTAACGATCCGACAACACACGAAGAGTAAAAATAATGAAATTAATTATTTTATATTTTTACAATTTTGAAACTCATCTTAATGGGTTAACATCTATTTTTATTTAAAACCGCGTAAATTACGCGTTACGTTCCGGAAACGCGAACCGAGCGACCGAAACGGACCCGAACACTACCCGGACTATAAAAGCCCTAAAGAAGGCCATTTCCTTCATTTATTATCAGCCAAACCCTCTCTCTCTCTATAATTTTCGCAAACCCTCTCTCTCTCTAGAAAACCGAGCTTTAAACGATCGTAACTCACTCGTTTCTCAACGGATTTCGGAGTTTTTGGTGTCCACGCGTAGCCCTCAACATTCTCTACAAGATTGTACAAGAAAACAGTGGATTTAACCGGCCAAAATCAAGGTATAATCGATGGAAGTTTCGGAAAAATAGGGTTTTCTTGTGTGTTTTTGTGTAAACCCAACCCTTGGCCGATTCTAGTAATCCTTTTTCATTTTCGCACCATTAGAAACTATATCCGAAGTTATACCAGTTCAGAGCGTGGTATGGATCCAAAGATTTCGATGGTGGTGATGCTGCTGGAACAGGTTCGACGGCCGAACCTTCTTCCTCATTGGCGAACCCTAGGGGAAGCTCCACGAACCCTAATGGTTCGCAGGTCTTCAGCCGAACCCTTAGGGGTCCTCACGAACGTGCATCAAATCATCATGGATCCCACGAACCCTATGAGAGTCACGAACTCTTCTCAGTCGAACCCTAGGCTTCTGGGCGAACCCTTCATGCAGATGCTAACCTAGACGAACCCTACCTGGTTCGTTACTCGACTTCACGAACCCATCAAACTTTGAACGAACCCTGCATGGCTCGCCGCATGACCACCGAACCCTGGTGGATTCCCGAACCTGAGTAAAACTTGCATGGCACTCACGAACCATCATCATGACCGAACCTTTAGACGAACTCTGATGACCACGAACCCTCGGCCCTTTCAGTTTCATAAGCCGAACCTTTGCATGGTTCGTGGATCATGATCAACGAACCCTTGGTCACCACCATCTTCACGAACCTAGGCTGAAACCCAAGAGGGTTCGCTGCCCAAAGTTGGCAGCTCACGATTCTTCGGCCCAATCCCACCATATCCGGCCCAACTCCAATAACAACTTGGCCCATGTACTTAAACTAAGCCCAATTGATTGGGTAGACTAGTTTTAATCTTTAGTTGGCCTAATATCGCTTAGGAAATTGCATGGCCCAATATCATATTAAATTGACCCTTGTTATTGTGAAAGGCCCATAGACTTATACTTAAGCCCATCATAGTTTTATGGGCTTAAGGCTCATATTGTGGCCCACAAACTCTATGTACAAGTGAACTTGGTCAAAATTTGGGTTAAGTTGCAACTTATCCTAATTACATGATCAATTCACAAACACAAAGACTTGGAAACAATTGAACAGCTTTTCACAACTCATGTTATCAAATGGTTTATCAAACACTTAAACATATGTGGCACACAAACAAGTTATCATACAAAAGAACATTTCACAAGTTTCTTGAACCCATGATCAATCAAGTAATCAAGTTAAACAAGTTCAAGTGAACACCAGTCAATCAACAAATCAAAGTCTATACAATTATAAATCTTATATCTTATGTATGATTACAATGATATAGGAACAAGTTAGAAGTCCTGTTTGCTACTTGCTAACTGTTTAAGTCAGAGTCTACTGCAGACAGGTGAGAACTCTAGCCCCTCTTTTACTGTTTTATAACTGTTTTGGGGTGGAACACGTGATCAAAACCGCTATTTCAATCTTGTTTCATTACACAAGTTATGTGTAATTCATAAACATTACAGGTTCATCTTACGAATCCAAGGGATTCATCAATTGTTTAAAGAAATTGTCAACTGTTTTAATTTACTTGTCAATTACTAAACTCTTTTCATTAAAAAGGTTTTATAAGGGACTTTTGAACTGTTTTGAAATTAATTTACTCAAATGTATTTATGAAGGATAAACACTTTTTGATAAAGGATTTTACAAACCCTTTTGTTATAAACCTTGTTATTACACAAGGTCATCACATCATGGTATTCAAAACAAGTGGTTCACAACATGGTATCCAAATCAAGTGGTTCAAAACATGGTATTCAAATCAAGTGGTTCAAAACATGGTATTCAAATCAAGTGGTTAAAAACATGGTATTCAAATCAAGTTGTTCACATCATGGTATTCAAATCAAGTGGTTCATTTCATGGTATTCAAAACAAGGATTTAATTCGTGGAATTAAATCCAGGCTTTTCAATTCATGTTATCAAATAAGGCATTAACACATCCGGTTAAAGTAAGATTCAGAACATGGTGTCAATTGTTGTAAACAAACTTGTAAAAGCATCAAGTATCACATTCATTAGCGTTAGTACTGGGTGATCACAACAAGGGAAAGCGGACACATTGTTTCTTATCCAGGATGGAGTTAGCTTTTAAATTTGTTTTAAAAGCTAACTGTAGGTCTGGTGTCATTGTTTTCTTATCCAGGATGGAGTTGGCTTTTAAATTTGCTTTTAAAAGCCAACTGCAGGTCTGGTGTCATATGGTTATCAAAACTGCTGACGTATTATCTAACTCCAAACGTGGTTTGGGACTTGATATTATTGGCTTTCGTGCGAACAGTGATTGGACTGTTTACACTCATTTTCTTACTTGATGTTAGTTTGGGTTGCAGCTCATCCGTGTGAATCTTATGATGCTTTAGCTTACCTATGCCTTATATCATATACTCATGTTTACAAATGCTTAAACCTATTGTTCTCACCAACTACGTCTGTAGTTGACAGTTACTTTTCACGTGTTTCAGGTAATCAGGTTTAAGACATTCTCAGAGGCAACTAAGGAGACCATACTAAGATAGAACAAGATGAAGAAACATGCTAGGATGGATTAGAAACACACAAAATCCTAAATGTTTAATTGTCTTGTTTGGAGTCTTATTTTGTAAACTATATTTTGGGTCTGTAGTTGTCTTACTTTTGGTAGATAGATTGTCTGTAACTAATCAACTGTCTAAACATTATGAAATGTAGTAATCCATGGTGGTTGTTCTTATTCAATACTTGTGCATGATTCAACTGTTCATACGTCACCGCGCCGTGGATTCCGCACGCGGCGCAGGGGTGTGACAGGTTGGTATCAGAGCCAAGGTTGTAGAGAACTAGGAAAAACCCAATGTTTAATTACCTAGACTATAACCTAAGCTACCCAATAGGACTAAGTGCTATAGGCTTGAGGATACTTAGGATCTAAGTAACTTAAGTGAGCATTAAGTCTACAATAAGCTTGAAAGATCTTAGGGACATTTTTCTAAGATTAGACATCGAGTCAAGGAATTTGAACCGGAATTCTATAATTTTAGAAACCGGATTAAATTCTCACACATATGCATTTAAGGATTTCAGAGGCAAGGATCTGTATTCTTAGTATCCTTGATCTGAAATTCTCACACAGAGATCATTATAGAAATTCAGAGGCAAAGATCCGTATTTTCGGTATCTTTGATATGAATTTCTTGTCATATTCATTATAGGATTTAGAGACAAAGATTGATATCTTTGATCTAAAGTCCTTGTCATATTCATTATAGGAATTCAAATGTCAAGATCTATTAATTTAGAGTCTTGATTTGAAGTCCTTGTCATATTCATTATAGGAATTCAAATGTCAAGATCTATTAATTTAGAGGCTTGATTTGAAATCCTTGTCATATTCATTATAGGAATTCAAATGTCAAGATCTATTAATTTAGAGGCTTGATTTGAAATCCTTGTCATATTCATTATAGGAATTCAAATGTCAAGATCTATTAATTTAGAGTCTTGAATTGAAATCCTTGTCATGCTCATTATAGGAATTCAAAGGTCAAGAACTATTAATTTAGAATCTTGAGTTGAAATCCTTGTCATTGTTATCATTGTTATCATTATCAGGTGTTCATTATCATAGGAACTTTATAACTTGGAATCTGTGTAACAGTATTCTTTAGTTGAAGTTCTCACAAGAAATCATTATACTCGATACTGTAGGTATTGAGAACCTAGGTTAAATTAACCTAGGACATACATGCTAAACCTAAGGTTTTAATTTCGAGTAAATTAAGAACCATGGTTTACATAATCATTATCATAGTCACAGAACAAGAGGCAATCATGAGACAATCATAATCAATCAACAGTTGGAATCTTAGCCCCAAATATAGACGACGGATTAACGCTGACGTGTTGAGGTAAGTGGTGGGTCGGTGAGAGCTTACCCTATATATAAGCTTATTTCAGTATGTTAGGGGGAATCCGGCGTTTGTATTTGGAGTGAGGATTCGGGATCAACTGGACACATGGAACATTAGTCAAAACACATGGGATACAATCATTTGGGAAACAATCATTGGTGAATCAAATCATAATGAAATTCAAACTTGGATGAACCAGACATTATGGTGAATCAACCAAGTTGTGAACATATCATAAATGTAAACCTTAAGTGAAATTCTTAAGTGATTACATCATTAGTACTTACTGGCATAAGTTAACAGGAAAGTGTAGAGCACACGTATGATTTAGTTCTACATGTTAACAACTGTTAGTAGGTGCACGCATAACATAATTATAGTTCAGTCATGGAAATCAATCATAGTTCAAGTTGATCAAAGATCATGGGATTCTTAATCAATGGAACACACTTTGAAATCAGTACAAACGTGTTGCCAAATGCTAGCAAGGGCATGATCGTGGTATACCGAAACGGTGGTGGGCAGCGAGAGTGAGCCCTATATATAAACTATTTTCGGTATATCGGGAAAGTGTCAGTGTGTAGGTTTGGTGGAGAGATCATGGGACATCGTACATATTCACATGATAAGTATACAAATAAGTTGATAACTTATACGTGTACTGGATCATATTACAATTGAATGATAATACTAGTAGTATGGATATATTACTGACCTTATCATGAAAATTCAATTGTATCCATTCTCATTACTGACCCGCTTGTGGCTTCTATTCGTAGAATGCCTCCTCGACGAGACCCAAATGCTGGGGGTTCGACAAGCGGTAATGATGATGAAATTAACAAGATTGCTCGAGCTATCGCTGTTCACATGAGGGATGTAATCCCGGGCATGGTCACTGACATCACCCAAAATCTTCGGGGGAGTACTGGTGACTCTGCCAACAATTCGAATACCAACAATTCTGGAACTGCTAACTTCACATTTAAGCAGTTCAACGATGCTAAGCATCCAAAGTACTCTGGTACTGAGGGAGCTACCGGTCTACTACAGTGGCTGGAAAGCATCGAAGACATTATAGACTTCACTGGATGCCCTGAAAATCTAAAGGTCAAGATGGCCTCGAGTGCATTTCACAAGGGCGCACTCACCTGGTGGAATTCTGAGAAGAACACCAGAGGACGTGAAGTTGCTCTAGCTTTACCATGGGACGGATTCAAGAACTTACTTGTGGAAAAGTTTTGTCCACGTCATGAACTGAAGAAACTGGAGGTAGAGATGTGGAATCTGGTGCAGGATAGTGGTGAAAACGCGAAGTATACAACTCGGTTCCATGAGTTGTGTATCCTCGTACCTCACTTGGTTACTCCTCTACCCCGCAGGATAGAGAAATACATTGAAGGGTTACCCTTGGTTGTCAGAGGAACTGTCATGGGTAATAACCCTACTACTCTAGAGGCGGCAATCCAACTTGGTGCTACTCTTACTGAGGAGTATGTGAAATCTGGTGTGCTCACCCGAAAGGGATTCAAGAGAGCACAGATTGAAGAAGGCAAAAAGCCTGAACAGCACCATCATAAGAAAAAGAAACAGAAGACAATCAAGAACTTTGCAGCGTTGACTGCGGCTGCACCTACTCATGCTACTCCCCTCACTGCTATGCCACAACCTGCTAATGTCAGAAAGCAGTACACTGGCTCATTTCCACTCTGCACCAAATGCCAGTACCATCATCTGCCCAATACTCCATGCAGAAAGTGTCTCAAGTGTGGGCGTATGGGACACTTGGCGGCTACATGCCGATCTGCTCATCTTGCTGCTACAACAACTGCTACCACCACTGCTACAGGTGGAAGGAACTGTTATAATTGTGGAGCAGAGGGACACTTCAGAAATCAGTGTCCAAAACTCAACAACAATACTGCTGCTGCTCGTGCTTTCTTGATTGGAACTGCTGAAGCACGTGAAGAGCCGGCAGTCATCACGGGTACATTTCTTATCAATGATCACTATGTTCCTATCATATTTGATACTGGTGCTGATAAAAGCTTTATCTCTGCTCATACTGCTTCTGTTCTTAATATGCAACTATCCACACTTACTGCTCCCTATACTGTAGAAGTAGCGAATGGTAAAACCATAGTTGTAGATTCCATCATTAATGCTTGTGAGCTAAGATTAAATGACCATCTTTTCTCTATCGATCTCATTCCTATGACTCTCGGAAGCTTCGAAGTTGTAGTAGGAATGGATTGGCTATCTAAGAATAATGCTGAAATCGTATGCTCGGAGAAACTTATTCGAATTCCCCTACCGTCCGGCGAAACGATGATAGTCTACGGTGAGAAACCCTGCCGCGAATTGAAGATTGTATCGTGCATCAAGGCAAGGAAGTATCTGAAGAAGAAATATTATGCATTCTTAGCTCACGTGGTGGAAAAGAAACCTGACAAGAAAGCAGTTGGAGACGTACCGGTTATCAAAGACTATCCAGACGTATTTCCAGAAGACTTGCCTGGACTACCACCAGTCCGACAAGTGGAGTTTAGAATTGATCTCGTCCCGGGAGCAAACCCAGTGGCGAGATCACCGTATCGATTAGCACCGTCTGAGATGCAGGAACTGTCTAGTCAGCTTCAAGAACTTCTAGACAAAGGTTTCATTAGACCGAGTTTCTCTCCATGGGGAGCTCCGGTTCTATTTGTCAAGAAGAAAGACGGTTCATTTCGCATGTGCATAGATTATCGTGAGCTGAACAAGTTAACTATCAAGAACAGATATCCTCTACCTAGAATCGATGATCTATTTGATCAATTACAGGGAGCAACTTGCTTTTCTAAGATTGATTTACGATCCGGGTATCATCAGTTACGAGTAAATGATGAGGATATACCAAAGACTGCCTTTAGGACTCGATATGGACACTATGAGTTTGTGGTTATGCCGTTTGGGCTGACCAATGCACCTGCAGTGTTCATGGACTTGATGAATCGAGTCTGCAGGCCTTATTTAGATCAGTTTGTTATTGTCTTTATCGACGATATGCTGATTTATTCCAAGTCAGAACAAGAACATGAGGGTCATTTGAAGAAAGTCTTGGAACTACTAAGAGAGGAACAACTTTATGCTAAATTCTCAAAGTGTGAATTTTGGCTAAAGGAGGTTCACTTCTTAGGACATGTCATAAACAAAGATGGAATTCATGTAGATCCAGCCAAGATTGAGGCGATTAAGAACTGGACTACTCCATCTACTCCCACAGAGATTCGTTCATTTCTGGGTCTGGCAGGTTATTATAGGAGATTTATTGCAAATTTCTCTAAGATTGCCTTGCCACTCACTACATTGACTCAGAAAAGTCAAGCATTCATATGGGGACAGAAACAAGAAGATGCATTTCAACTTCTTAAACAGAAGTTATGCAATTCCCCTATCCTTAGTCTTCCAGAAGGCAGTGATGATTTCATTGTCTACTGTGATGCTTCAAACCTTGGTCTCGGTTGTGTACTTATGCAACGGGACAAGGTCATTGCTTATGCTTCAAGACAACTTAAGGTTCACGAGAAGAATTACACTACTCATGACCTTGAGTTAGGGGCGGTAGTCTTTGCATTGAAGATTTGGAGACACTACCTGTATGGTACTAAATGTGTTATCTATACAGACCACAAGAGCCTACAACACATTCTCAATCAGAAAGAACTCAACATGAGACAACGGCGTTGGGTTGAGCTTCTAACTGATTACGACTGCGAGATTCGTTACCACCGGGTAAAGCCAATGTGGTGGCGGATGCTCTTAGTCGCAAGGAACCAGTCAAACCGATTCGTGTAAGAGCCATGGAAATCAACACACAGCCAAACTTGAAAGACTTGATTCGTATTGCCCAACAACAAGTAGTAACAAACAATCAACTCAAGACAGACTTGGATTGTGGTATTGAGAAGAAACTAGAACCTCGAGCTGATGGGGTTATATCTCAACGGCCGCATTTGGATTCCAAAGTCAGAAGAATTGCGCACACTCATCTGTGATGAGGCTCATAAGTCGCGATACTCCGTTCATCCTGGAGCCGACAAGATGTATCAAGACTTGAGGACATCTTACTGGTGGCCGGGGATGAAGAAAGACATAGCACTGTACGTGGGAAAATGTCTTACATGTTCAAAGGTCAAAGCAGAACATCAAAAGCCTTCGGGACTTCTGCAGCAACCTGAAATTCCTCAATGGAAATGGGAGCAAATTTCCATGGATTTCATAACAAAGTTGCCGAGAACTCCGAGAGGTTTCGATTCGATTTGGGTGATCGTTGATCGACTCACCAAATCTGCTCATTTTCTCCCTATCCGAGAGGATTACAAGATGGAGAAGTTATCCACATTGTACATCAACGAAATCATTGCACGTCATGGTACTCCAACATCAATCATATCTGATCGTGATAGTCGCTTCACTTCTCGCTTTTGGCAATCATTGCAAAAGGCTTTGGGAACGCGTGTTAATCTTAGCACGGCGTATCATCCCCAAACCGACGACCAAAGTGAGAGGACTATCCAAACACTTGAGGACATGCTCCGTTCTTGTGTCATTGACTTCGGTGGAAGTTGGGACACTCATCTCCCACTCATTGAGTTTTCATATAACAATAGCTATCATACGAGCATTCAATGTGCACCATTCGAAGCTCTATATGGTAGAAAGTGCCGATCACCGGTCTGTTGGACCGAGATTGGTGACTCACAGGTCGTAGGACCAGAACTCATTCAGGAAACATCAGACAAGATCACAATCATTCAGTCACGGCTTAAGGCCGCACGAGATCGGCAGAAGAGTTATGCTGATCGACGTCGGAAACCGCTTGAGTTCCAAGTTGGTGACCGAGTCTTACTCAAAGTTTCTCCCTGGAAAGGCGTTGTCCGATTCGGGAAGAAAGGGAAACTTGCACCAAGGTACGTTGGACCTTTTGAGATCCTGGAACGGATTGGTCCCGTAGCCTACAAACTCAAACTTCCAGTGGAGCTAAGCAATGTTCACGATACTTTTCATGTATCGAATCTTAAGAAATGCTTGGCGGATCATGATGTTCAGATTCCACTGGAAGACATACAGATTCAGAACAACATGCAATTCATTGAACGTCCAGTTGAGATCATGGATCATGGGGTCAAGAAACTTAAACGCAGCCGTATCCCGATCGTGAAAGTGCGATGGGAGGGCAAACGCGGTGCTGAGTTCACCTGGGAACGTGAAGACCAGATGAAGCTTAAGTACCCTCATCTTTTTACAGTATCTTCGGCTAGTTAATTTCGGGACGAAATTCCCTTAACTAGGGGAGACTGTAACATTTGTGCATATAGTCATGTAGTTGTAAACAGTGTTAGAACAGTGTCTATTCATGGTTCAGTTCATCAATGTGATTCGTATGTTCAAAATGTGTGCTTGTGTGTTACAGGATCTTAGTAATCAGAAAACAAGTATGTATTATTTATTTACAGTCGATTTCACTAGGCAAGAACAGTAACTTGTTATATCGAAACAGTGGTGGGCAGCGAGAGTGAGCCCTATACATATACTGCGTTCGGTGTAACAGGTTAGTGTTAGTGCGTAGTGTCGAGACGAATATTATAACAATTAATTAATTCAACAAAGATCGTAATCTGTAAGCGAGACTGAGTATAGTTATGGGTGACGATCCATAATAATACGAATGTTGAACTTATAATTACGATTAAACGACTTTAAATAATTAATACGATCGGAAAATGTACGCGATTGCGGGTATACACGTAATTTCGAATGTTTAACGATCCGACAACACACGAAGAGTAAAAATAATGAAATTAATTATTTTATATTTTTACAATTTTGAAACTCATCTTAATGGGTTAACATCTATTTTTATTTAAAACCGCGTAAATTACGCGTTACGTTCCGGAAACGCGAACCGAGCGACCGAAACGGACCCGAACACTACCCGGACTATAAAAGCCCTAAAGAAGGCCATTTCCTTCATTTATTATCAGCCAAACCCTCTCTCTCTCTATAATTTTCGCAAACCCTCTCTCTCTCTAGAAAACCGAGCTTTAAACGATCGTAACTCACTCGTTTCTCAACGGATTTCGGAGTTTTTGGTGTCCACGCGTAGCCCTCAACATTCTCTACAAGATTGTACAAGAAAACAGTGGATTTAACCGGCCAAAATCAAGGTATAATCGATGGAAGTTTCGGAAAAATAGGGTTTTCTTGTGTGTTTTTGTGTAAACCCAACCCTTGGCCGATTCTAGTAATCCATTTTCATTTTCGCACCATTAGAAACTATATCCGAAGTTATACCAGTTCAGAGCGTGGTATGGATCCAAAGATTTCGATGGTGGTGATGCTGCTGGAACAGGTTCGACGGCCGAACCTTCTTCCTCATTGGCGAACCCTAGGGGAAGCTCCACGAACCCTAATGGTTCGCAGGTCTTCAGCCGAACCCTTAGGGGTCCTCACGAACGTGCATCAAATCATCATGGATCCCACGAACCCTATGAGAGTCACGAACTCTTCTCAGTCGAACCCTAGGCTTCTGGGCGAACCCTTCATGCAGATGCTAACCTAGACGAACCCTACCTGGTTCGTTACTCGACTTCACGAACCCATCAAACTTTGAACGAACCCTGCATGGCTCGCCGCATGACCACCGAACCCTGGTGGATTCCCGAACCTGAGTAAAACTTGCATGGCACTCACGAACCATCATCATGACCGAACCTTTAGACGAACTCTGATGACCACGAACCCTCGGCCCTTTCAGTTTCATAAGCTGAACCTTTGCATGGTTCGTGGATCATGATCAACGAACCCTTGGTCACCACCATCTTCACGAACCTAGGCTGAAACCCAAGAGGGTTCGCTGCCCAAAGTTGGCAGCTCACGATTTTTCGGCCCAATCCCACCATATCCGGCCCAACTCAAATAACAACTTGGCCCATGTACTTAAACTAAGCCCAATTGATTGGGTAGACTAGTTTTAATCTTTAGTTGGCCTAATATCGCTTAGGAAATTGCATGGCCCAATATCATATTAAATTGACCCTTGTTATTGTGAAAGGCACATTGACTTATACTTAAGCCCATCATAGTTTTATGGGCTTAAGGCTCATATTGTGGCCCACAAACTCTATGTACAAGTGAACTTGGTCAAAATTTGGGTTAAGTTGCAACTTATCCTAATTACATGATCAATTCACAAACACAAAGACTTGGAAACAATTGAACAGCTTTTCACAACTCATGTTATCAAATGGTTTATCAAACACTTAAACATATGTGGCACACAAACAAGTTATCATACAAAAGAACATTTCACAAGTTTCTTGAACCCATGATCAATCAAGTAATCAAGTTAAACAAGTTCAAGTGAACACCAGTCAATCAACAAATCAAAGTCTATACAATTATAAATCTTATATCTTATGTATGATTACAATGATATAGGAACAAGTTAGAAGTCCTGTTTGCTACTTGCTAACTGTTTAAGTCAGAGTCTACTGCAGACAGGTGAGAACTCTAGCCCCTCTTTTACTGTTTTATAACTGTTTTGGGGTGGAACACGTGATCAAAACCGCTATTTCAATCTTGTTTCATTACACAAGTTATGTGTAATTCATAAACATTACAGGTTCATCTTACGAATCCAAGGGATTCATCAATTGTTTAAAGAAATTGTCAACTGTTTTAATTTACTTGTCAATTACTAAACTCTTTTCATTAAAAAGGTTTTATAAGGGACTTTTGAACTGTTTTGAAATTAATTTACTCAAATGTATTTATGAAGGATAAACACTTTTTGATAAAGGATTTTACAAACCCTTTTGTTATAAACCTTGTTATTACACAAGGTCATCACATCATGGTATTCAAAACAAGTGGTTCACAACATGGTATCCAAATCAAGTGGTTCAAAACATGGTATTCAAATCAAGTGGTTCAAAACATGGTATTCAAATCAAGTGGTTAAAAACATGGTATTCAAATCAAGTTGTTCACATCATGGTATTCAAATCAAGTGGTTCATTTCATGGTATTCAAAACAAGGATTTAATTCGTGGAATTAAATCCAGGCTTTTCAATTCATGTTATCAAATAAGGCATTAACACATCCGGTTAAAGTAAGATTCAGAACATGGTGTCAATTGTTGTAAACAAACTTGTAAAAGCATCAAGTATCACATTCATTAGCGTTAGTACTGGGTGATCACAACAAGGGAAAGCGGACACATTGTTTCTTATCCAGGATGGAGTTAGCTTTTAAATTTGTTTTAAAAGCTAACTGTAGGTCTGGTGTCATTGTTTTCTTATCTAGGATGGAGTTGGCTTTTAAATTTGCTTTTAAAAGCCAACTGCAGGTCTGGTGTCATATGGTTATCAAAACTGCTGACGTATTATCTAACTCCAAACGTGGTTTGGGACTTGATATTATTGGCTTTCGTGCGAACAGTGATTGGACTGTTTACACTCATTTTCTTACTTGATGTTAGTTTGGGTTGCAGCTCATCCGTGTGAATCTTATGATGCTTTAACTTACCTATGCCTTATATCATATACTCATGTTTACAAATGCTTAAACCTATTGTTCTCACCAACTACGTCTGTAGTTGACAGTTACTTTTCACGTGTTTCAGGTAATCAGGTTTAAGACATTCTCAGAGGCAACTAAGGAGACCATACTAAGATAGAACAAGATGAAGAAACATGCTAGGATGGATTAGAAACACACAAAATCCTAAATGTTTAATTGTCTTGTTTGGAGTCTTATTTTGTAAACTATATTTTGGGTCTGTAGTTGTCTTACTTTTGGTAGATAGATTGTCTGTAACTAATCAACTGTCTAAACATTATGAAATGTAGTAATCCATGGTGGTTGTTCTTATTCAATACTTGTGCATGATTCAACTGTTCATACGTCACCGCGCCGTGGATTCCGCACGCGGCGCAGGGGTGTGACAATCGGATTGTTTCCGAGCTCCGACGAGGTCCTACAAAGTGGTATCAGAGCTATTGGCTCTTGATTCTGCTTGATTTCCATTCAAAATCATTAAATCTGAGTTTGTTTGTTCGAAACCTGCAAAACCCTGATTGCCTTGGCCTCAAAGTTACTGTTTCATTCAAGTTTAGTGTGTTTTTGTGGTGTTTTTGTCCAAACTCCAGTCCCAATTGGTTCATAATCATATAATGGTGTTCTGTACCAAATTTGGTACTTAGATCTGGTCTAAATCAAAAGGTATCGCAATTTTTGTTGCTAAAACCCTCAGATCTACCGAATGAGAATGGCGACCGAATAGGTTCACCCGAATCAGTCGTCATTCGCCGAAAGAGTTTATTCGGCTAGTCATTCGGCGAATAGCTCTCATTCAGCTAGTCATTTGGCGAATAGCTCTCATTCGATCCTGTCATTCGGCGAATAGCTCTTTCTGGTCTATCATTCGCCGAATAAGCTCATTCGACCCATTCATTCGCCCAAAGAGTTCATTCGCCCAAAGAGTTCATTCTCCCAGTTGTCATACTCAGTGTTACATTCGCCAGTTCTTTCTCATTCGGCCCCCGACATTCGCCCCAAGCTGTTTCATTCGGCCATCAGTCTGCAAATTTCTCTAAGTGTTGAATCTTGTTGTCCTTGATTAAATGGAGGATTTAGCATTGATGGCTAAGCAGAATCATCGCATTCAGGCTTTACTGTTGACTGAGACTGAGAGAGGAAACTCCAACGAAGCTCCCAAGTTGCTGTCCTTAGATGATTATCCTCATTGGAAGTACAGATTTGAGATTCACATCAATGGAGTGGATATTAATTTATGGATGATGATTGAAGGAGGTTATCTGAGAACTCTGAATGAAGATGGAACTCCTATGCTAGTCACACGGATGACTGAGCCACAGAGGAAGCTATATGATTATGAGAAGAAAACTTATGCTATTCTATCTCAATCCATTGCTACTGACATCTTCCATCAGTTCAGACAATTTACTTCTTCTAAGTATTTGTGGGATGCTTTGCAGCAACGGTATTAAGGCAATGATGCTTTGAAGAACATCAAGTCAAAGGCTTTGAGAAAGGAGTTTAACAGTTTTATGTATGTTGGAAATGAATCTTTAGATGAGTTGATTGCCAGATTCTATCATCTTTTGAGTGAGCTGTTCAATCATGAAGTCAAGACTACTACTCAGGAGAAAATTCAGTGTTTAGCAGATGCTCTACCTCCAAAGTGGGAATCATTTTTGATGGTGCTTAAACAGAATGAGATGATGGCACATATGGACATCAATGATTTCATTAAGAAGCTGAAGGAGCAAGAAATAGAGAACAAGTGGAAAGCTAAACGGGTTGCTCAAGTTCAGGACCTTTCATTGTACTATTCTACTCCTACAGTTGAAAAATCATCTTCACATGCTCAATTGAAGACAACCTTTGTCTCTAAGACGACTGAAGCTCCATCTTCTGCTCAGATTCATTTCAGTCAGTCATCCTCCTCATCCAGCTCACAAAAGGAACATCATCAACCCGTTACAAGTCTGAAGACTGAAAATTTTGATAAAGTTACTGTAGAGATTGCCAAAGAACATATGGGTCTTTTGTCTACTTTGGTTAGTTCTTATGATGGACTGGTAGCAGGACAGATAGGCAATCCTTATCTGACAAATGATGACTATTCTCAGATAGATCCAGATGACATGGAAAGGATTGACATCATGTGGGCTTTGGCAAGTGCTGTAAGGAGAGCTAAGGAGTTTGTCAAAAGGACTGGTAAAGACATCAACTTGAACAAGGAATCTAAGTTCGGTTTTCATATGGCCTCTGTCACTTGTTACAATTGTGGGGAGAAAGGTCACTTTGCTAGCCAGTGCAAACAGCCAAAGAAAGCAGGAAATAAAAATCCTTTTCATCATCAGAAGTCATCTTCTACAAATCCAGAAAGAAGACTTGTTCCCATTGATTCTCCTGTTCAAGCTGGTTCATCTAACTCAGGCAAAGCATTGATGGTTCAACAAGATGAAGGTGAAAACTGGGACTTCAGATTTAAACATGATCAGAATGAACAGGATAAAGCATGTGTTGCTGAGATCAAGAAGTTGGATGATCAAAATGAAGATAGTACTTCAGGAGAAGCAAAGATTAGTGGAGAAGAAACATCAGAGACATCAGGTTCAGAGTCAGAAAGCTTATCAGACTCACACACTCTAGCAGATTCTGATGCTGATTTTGAAGAATCTCCTACTCAGCTTGTTTTAATGGTAAACTCATCTGCTACTCCTGCTGCAACTTCACAATCTAATCAGGTATCTGATGAGTGTTCATCTTCGTGTTCTAGTTGTTTTAATTGTGTTGACCTTAACAGCAAGGTCCTTTCTTATCAAAATCACAATGCTGCTTTGATCAGCAATCTCAACCAGTGTATTGAAGCAAACAAAGTTTTAAAATCTAATGAAAAAGATTTTCAAGCTAAAATTGAACTTTTAAACAGACAACTTCATGAGGCTGAGATTGCTGTGCTTAACAAGCAAGATGCTATAACTTTTTATCTCAATACCATCAATGAGATAAAGAAGAAGTTAGCTATAGTTGAGTGTGATTATGAGACTTTAGGACAAAAGCTCAAGAGCTATGAGAGTGCATCTTATATCATTGAGCACATGATCAGCAAAGGTGCTGATCATAAAGATCAGGGAAAAGTTAGCTATCAACATTGTCCTCCACCAATCTTGAACAGCTTTGTCAATTCACCGGATGACAAAGATGTTAAAGATTTTCAAGTTAAAACTCCATTAGTAATTGATCCAATAGGGATGATTACTGATGAGGGTTCCTCATTGTCAGAGGAATCTTTGGTGGATGGACTTGTTGAAGATTGGGTCTCAGATTCTGAGGATGAATCTGATAATTCATCAGATTGTCCAGTTGTTCAGAATCAGTCATCTGTAGTTATGAAAGGTGACCCAATCGCATCATCAAAGATTTATGAAGCTTTAAGATTTGTTAAAGCTTCAAAAGAAAATGAAGCATGTGTGTCAAACAAGAGTGACAATCTTGTTCCAAAATGGGAGAAAGGGTTTGGGTTTTAATCAGAACAAGTCTCAATCTAATGTTTTCAAACCAAAAAGACAGTATTTCTCTGAATTAAAACATTTTCATAAAAAGGGTAACAATGTTTGTTTTGAATGTGGTGCACCTGGACACATAGTCAGATTTTGTCCACACCTGGTTAAACCAAAGATTGCACCACCTAGAAAATTAAATCAGATTTTCACCAAAGCTATCAAATTTGAATCCAAGTCAGATCAGACAAAACCCAAACAATTCACACAAGTTAAACCTGTGGATAAGGGTAAAGGGAAACTGGTGAACTTGAATGTTCCCAAGATGGTAAATGTTAATCAAGTTAAATCATCATCCATTTATCTGAAAAATTCTTTCAGTAAAAATGCAGTCTGGAAGGTCAAGTCTGAGACTTCAGTTCCACCCACCTCAGACAAGACTGTTTCAGATGGTAAATGGATTGATGTTTTGATCCGAGACTCTTTGGGTCAACCCAAGACTATAAAGGCTTGGGTTCCCAAATTGAACTAATTGTTTCTTTTTTGTGTAGGTTGCCCCAACAGCTGCTCTTAACAGCTCTTGGATTGTTGACAGTGGGGCTTCCAGACACATGACTGGTGATATATCGCTTCTCACCAATGTGAATTCAGTTCGAGGTGGATATGTCGCGTTTGCCGGTGACAAAGGTGGTTTTATCACAGGAGAGGGAATTTTATCAAATGGACAAGTTTCATTTGACAAAGTCAGATATATCAAGCAATTGGAGAATAATCTTCTATCTGTATCACAGATTTGTGATAAACAGTACAAGGTTCTCTTTGATGACTCCAAATGCTACATTCTTAAAGAAGGTGTGGTTATCCCTGAAGATTGGATCTTATTGTCAGCTCCCAGAAAGCAAGACTTATATGTACTCAACATGGCCACAGCTTCAACAACATCCTCCACAGCTTCATGTTTTATGACGAAGGCAACTGAGAAAGATTCAATACTTTGGCATAAGAGGATGGGTTATTTGAGTCTTCGCAAGATGAATCATTTGGTACATAACAATCTGGTTGAGGGGGTTACTCTGAAAAATTCCAAGCTGTCTGATGTCTGTGTATCCTGCAAAAAGGGCAAGCAAGTCAAGCAATCTCACAAACCAAAGAAGTATCACTCAATCATTGTTCCACTTGAGCTTCTCCATATGGATCTTTTTGGTCCTGTTAACCATAAGAGTATAGCTGGAGATCAATACTGTCTTGTCATTACTGATGAATTTATAAGATACTCTTGGGTGTTCTTTCTGAAGGAGAAATCTGAAACTTTTGATTGTATTCAAGTATTGGTTACCAAACTTGAATCTCTTTATAAGCTCAAGGTTCGAATACTCAGAACTGACAACGGAACATAATTCAAGAACCACAACATGGAAAATTTCTGCAATTCAAGGGGAATTGTTCAACAATTCAGTGCCCGTTATGTTCCGCAAATTAATGGAGTTGCTGAGCGAAAGAACAGGACTTTGATTGAGGCTGCTAGGACGATGCTTGCTGATTCTTCTCTTCTAGTTCAATTCTGGAATGAGGCTGTAGCAAATGCTTCTTACACTTTGAATCAGGTTTTGATAGTGAAGAGGCACGGGAAAACTTGCTTTGAACTGCTTCATAACAGAAAGCCTAATCTTAAGTATCTTGAATCTTTTGGTGCACCATGCACTATACTTAAGAAACATGAGCAGGGCAAGTTCAATGAAAAAGTGGAAGAAGGGTATTTTCTTGGGTATAGCACTCCAAATAAAAGGGTTTATAATAGATCAACACAGAATGTTGAGGAGTTGTACCATGTTGATGTGCAGAAGTATTCTATTCCTCCACCAGGAAAAGGGCCAGACTGGATGTTTGATTATTCAGATCTCTTTTATTCGTTCAATATGCCTCCCATGTATTCAGATGAAGATGTTGCGGTTCAAATGTTATATGATGTACAAAATGCACCTAATGAACCCGTACCACCTTCATCCACTTCAGTTTCCATTGTACAGACAAATGATGATATCTCAGACACTGATGAAAACTCTGCTCCACTAGTTGCCCCAGGACAAAATGTTGATGATCTTGTACCAGATCTTGAGGATTTAAATTTGAACAATCTAGATCCACTGGTTGAGTTTCCTCCTCATCCAGTTGGAAGAATCAATCGTATTCATCCTCAAGAGAATAGAATTGGGAGTCCATTAGATGGAGTTAAGACCAGAAATCAGCCTTCTTCAGGGGGGCTTGCTGACATTCTTGATTTTGCAGATGTAAGCTTTTGTGCTCATTCCTGTTTTATCTCTTAGGTGGAACCACGAACTGTCACTGAGGCTTTAAAGGAAGAATCATGGGTTGATGCCATGCAAGAAGAACTGCTGCAATTTAAGAAGTTAGGTGTCTGGCAACTTGTTGACAGACCAAAATGTGCAAAAGTCATTGGCACTAGGTGGGTTCTTCGTTGCAAGAAAGATGATCATGGCATCATTGTTCGAAACAAGGCACGTCTGGTTGTTCAGGGATTCAGACAGATAGAAGGTTTGGACTACAATGAAGTGTTTGCACCGGTTGCTCGACTTGAAGCAATTCGTATTTTCCTGGTATATGCATCCTTTAAGAAGTTTAAAGTTTATCAAATGGATGTCAAGAGTGCATTCCTTCACGGTGTGATTAGTGAGACGGTCTATGTTAGTCAACCTCCGGGGTTTGAGGATCCATTACATCGAGACCAAGTCTACAAGCTAGACAAGGCCTTATATGGATGGCATCAAGCTCCGCGAGCATGGTATGAGACACTATCTACTCACCTTCTGAACAACAGGTTCAGAAGAGGTGTCATTGACTGTACATTGTTCATTCGAGAAAAAGATGGTGATTTACTCTTGGTGCAAGTCTATGTGGATGACATCATATTCGGTTCCACAAATGATAGTCTGTGCAAAGATTTTGAGAAGGTTATGAAAGAGAAGTTTGAGATGAGCTCAATGGGAGAGATGAAGTTTTTCTTAGGACTACAGGTGGATCAGTCTAAGGCAGGGATTTTCATTCATCAAACCAAATACGTTGGTGACATTCTGAGCCGGTTCAGTATGTCTGATGCAAAGCCTGCTGGTACCCCACTGGCTGTCAATCACGGGATTACACCAGATGAAAAGGGGGAGTTAATTGATGCCACTCTGTACCGAGGAATGATTGGGTCTCTTATGTATCTCACTGCCTCTCGGCCAGACATCATGTTTGCCACATGCTTGTATGCACGTTATCAGTCTAAACCAAGAGTATCCCATCTCATTGCTGTGAGAGGATTATGCGTTATCTGAAGGGTACACCAGATCTTGGTTTATGGTACCCTAATGATGATAACTTTGAGCTTACTGCATACAGTGACTCGGATTATGGCGGATGCAAGAGAAATTTCAAGTCAACATCGGCGGGATGTCAGTTCTTTGGAACCCGATTAGTTACCTGGCAGTGCAAGAAGCAGACGTGCTAGTTGCTGTTCTCAAATCATCTGGATACAACAGCAACTCAGGGACTATGGGTTACATTTTTCTAACACTCCTATATATGTTGATAACACTGCTGCCATAGCTGTTACTAAGAATCCGGTCCAGCACTCGAAAACAAAACACATCGACATAAAATATCACTTCATACGTGATTGTTATGAAAAGAAACTAATAGATGTTGTTAAAATTCACACCAATCACCAGAAAGCCGATGTTTTTACAAAAGCTTTTGATAAACCAAGATTTTTATATCTTTTATCGGCTAATGGTGTTTTTCAAAAGGATAAAGTCCTACCTTCATCTGAATCTCACAAATGATCATCGCTTTTCTTAAGTTAGTTTTGTTTTGATTTATTTCTTTATTTCATTTACTTCTCTTGTTTATTTTCTTAACTTAATCAAAAACTCAAAAAGATTTTATGTTTTAGGTTTTTAGGGGGAGAAAATATGTTCTTTTGAAAAACCAAAAACATCTAAAAAATTTGAAAAACACAAAAACAATTGAAAATTTAGTAAAAATGAGAAAGTCTTCTTTGAGAAAATAATACATTAATCTATCATGTCCTAAAAGTGTTAGTGAGTGCACAAATGGAAGACATATGAGAAGTGTGAGCTGATGTACTGATAGGCTGACTTTACAAAATGAATAAACAAATTTGTGAAGACTTACAATATCTGATTTGTGGGATCTGTTTTTGAAAGACAGTTAAGTGAGAAAATAGTTTATGACTCAAATCAGGCATACACCTGTTATCATGAGATCCAATAAGGTTTCCAATTATTCATGAATTCAAAGTCTATACACGTGCCATATTGCTGGGACAAACCTAGGTGAAGCCGTCCATTCATATGAGAATGATTGAATAAAAATAAAAGAAAAAGAAAATCAAGCTGATATTAAGCTTGTGAAAAATAAAGTAAGTTCGATTCCATACACGTGCCATATTACTGGGACGAACCTAGTTGAAGCCGTCCATTTGGATAGAACAAGTCAAGCATGTCAACATAAATCTGTATACGTGCCATATTACTGGGACGAACCTAGTTGAAGCCGTCCATGAGATTGTGTTGGTTTTGTGAGACAAATTAAAAAGAAAAATACAAAAAGAAAATAAATTGGAACCTTATAGAATTCATGATGCTGGGTATTAAGATGTGCGGAGATGAGTTACAAACTGAGTTCAAAGCTTTGCTGGATAGATAAAATGGGTAACTCAGTTAGAAAACATAAGTAATAATCAAATGAGTTTGATAATTTTGTATTGTAAAGCTTAAAGTGGACAGATATATCAGTAATCAGATCACAAGTCAAAAATGTCTTAAATGAATCATTCAGTGATGCTAATTTGATGTGATTAGGTGTATGTGTTAATTTCTCAATAGACTTCTCACAAAAATATGTGTTTAATTGTTCTTAGTTGTTAGTTGTACAGTTGTATTTTGTTTCAGAAAATTACAAAAAGATTTTATATTTTAAATTTCAGTTTAGGTGATCATTTGTAGAGTCAGATGTCTGTCTTATCTGAATCCAGAACCAATCAGACAGATCTTCATAATTGGAATCATTCTCACTTTTCGAAATGAAAAATTTTGGAATCATCTTGTGTTTTGGGAGTGAAAATCTTCATTCGTCCGAATGAGGTGTTAGATTCACTTATTCGACCGAATGACTTCATTCGGCGAATGAGTCATTCGACCGAATCACTCTTGGCAGAATCATCTCCATTCGGCGCATGACTTTTGACGAATGACCCATTCGTCATTCTCATTCGGCGAATGACTTAATCTCGAATGACCCATTCGCCATTCACATTTGGCGAATGAGTGACCCTATATAAACAGTAATTCGGGCAAACTACCTCATTCGCCAAAAACCTCCTTCGCCCTTTACTGTGTGTTCACATTCGCCCGAAACAAATTCTCTTCGGTCCACAATTTTTTCGTGATTTTCTTTGAACCTGATACTGATAATCTTGCTTCGTATCATCTCAGGTACACGTGGATCAAAAATCGTCCAATTTTGACCGTGAAATCATCAGAAATGGGATTGATTTTAGGGTTTTAGGGTTTTTGTTTTCGCCTTTGAAATAAATGGCATAAATGGACTTATTATCACAAATGTCATGTATTAAAACCCTTAGTCGGTCATGTCTGAGCATGAATGTGTAAATTTTTGAAGTTGATTTGAACTTTTTGACAAAAGGGGTTGGAACTTGTACAGATAGCCGAATGACGCCATTCGGCGAATGGCTCATTCGGCGAATGAAGCCCATTCGGCGAATAGCTCATTCGACTGAATGACTTATTCGGCGAATGAAATTCTTTCAGCGAATGACTCATTCTGTCATTAGCTCATTCGGTGAATGAGGTTTATTCGACGAATGAAACTCATTCGGTGAAAGGCTCATTCGGCCAAAGAACCCATTCGCCTAAATTAGTCTCATTTGACAAAATTGTTTCAATTGATTCTCTGATCTGATTTATACGTTTCATTAAACTGAAATGAACTAACATGTGTATTCTTTGTTGTTCAGTATGGCAGGTTATAAATCAGTGACGAAGAACAATATCTGTGCTCATTTGGATCTCACCACTTCGAACGCCAAACACTACACAGAGATCATCACATTTCTCAGGCGTTCGAGGATCTTTACGGCCATTTCTACTATACATGTGCCAAATCACTCTCACCAACAGGATTTCTGGGCTTCTGCAGATATTGATTGTGAGGTTGAACCTCCCGTTATTAGAGGCAAGGTGCTGGGACATGATGTTGTTGTGTCAGCTGAGCACATCAGGAGGGTTTGTGGTTTCCAGGATACACCTGATCAGCCATATCTGCTAGACCGTCACTTAGTTCGTGGATGTTTTATGAGATGCAAGTACGAGGGTGATCTTGGAGCAGGGATCCTCAACAAAGCGTTCGTGTCTCCGCAGTTCAAGTACCTTGCTCATGTACTGATTCACTGTCTTGGATCAAGGTGAGGAGGTTTTGATGATATGCGAGAGACGATACAGTGTGCTTTCGTTTCCCTGGTGCTGAATAGACCATTCAACTTCTCTGAGATGGTCTTCTCTCATATGAAGGAGAATGTGTATTTGAAGGGAGACAAGAAATTCTTGATCTATCCAAGATTCCTGCAGCAGTTGATAGATGCACAGTTACCTGATTTGCCCAAGATCAATGCAAACATTATCAGGCTGGAGCACATGAATGACATCACTCTAAACAGAGTGATGTCATACAGAGGCAAGGAAAGGAAGCCTGTAGCTCGATCTTTATTTGGTCATCTCTCCAGGCCTGATTACATAGCTCCTGTTGGTCGTAGATGGAGACACGATGATTCTGATTCGGATATGGAAGACATAGTTGTGCCTGATGATGGTGGAGATGATGATGTTGGTGCAGGTGTCAGTGGTGCAGGTGGTGCAGGTGGTAGTGGTACTGGTGGTGCTGGTGAGAGTTCTGTTGTTATGAGCACTGTTGGTGTGAGTGCTGATGTTGATGTTATTATTACTACCTCTGATGGTGTTAGCACTGTTGATATTGGGGTGTCAGGAGTTAGTGCAGCTGATGTTGATATAGGTGCTAGAGTCAGTACATCTATAGCTGCTGATGAGGATGTAGATATAGATTCACTGTTGGAGTTGGATTTCTTGGCCACTACTGCCTCGACAGTGACTACTCCTCTTGATACTACAGTTACCACATCTGCTGCTGATGGAGATGAGTCAGAGGACTCAAGTGATGGTGAAGGTGAAGCTGGTGCTGATGACGCTGGTAGTTCTGATTCAGAAGATACACCAGATGAGGAGTTTGAGATTGTCTGGGTTAGTGGCAGGCTAATAAAGAGGAAGAGGAAAAGGAGTGAAGCTGAAATGGAGGAGATCACTGATCCTTTATTTGTTCCTGAGTTTGATATTTCACCTCCTCCTCATACTTCTGCTCCAGCAACTGCAGCTGTCTGTGTTGCTGCTGTACAGTCTACATCTTCTCAAGCTGGCAGGAGGAAAAGATCGAGGTTCCTTTTTCAGAGGAGGTCAGAACTGGCGACAGTTGCTACAACTACTGTTACACCAGTAGCAGCTGTCTCAGTTTCTTCACTGACCAGGTCAAGGGCTATTCCAATTCGTACTACTGTGGCCCCTCTGACCACCTCTATTGCCTAGATTCCCATATTCACTGATGCCTCTGCTGGTCCCTCCATTTCACGAGCTGACACGTTCGTGCCTACTGTTTCAGTTGTGGATCAGCTTAACACACTGAACAGTATGGTGCTGAGACTGATGGAGAGGAACTTGGAACAAGAAAGAAAAAGCAGGGAGCAGGATTTGGACATTGATCAACTCACTCAGAGGATAACTGATCAGGACGTATTGTTGCTTCAAGCTACAGATCAGCGAGCAGATCTCAGAGCAAGATCAGCTCAGCAAGAAGAACAATTGCTCAAGTATATAGACGAGCATAACCAGCTGGCATTGACAGCCAGTGGTTTCAATGAACGGATTTTGTCTTTAGAGGCGGAGAATGCTCGTCTTGCCGAACAGATTGAAGATCTTAAAGACAGGACTCCCAGACTTGAAGGCACCGTTGCTCACTCCGATGATTCAGATTCCGAGAAAGAAAAGGAAGAGGAAGAAGAGGAAGAAGAATCTGATGAGGAGAAAGTAGACTATGAGGATTCTGATAAAGACGATGACTCAGATCAGAACGGGTCAGGAAGCGGGTCTTCTGGTTCATCAAGTTCAGATGATGATGATGATGATGATGATGATGATCAAGCCCCTTCTACTTCTGAAATCAGATCCAAGTCCATGCAAGATAAGAAGAAACAGGCTCCTCCTCCTCCTCCTCCGGCACAGATTGAAGAACCAGATGCTACTGAGGAAGTCGAAGCTGTGCATGTGAGACGTCAATTGCATGAGACACTCACTATGATTCTTGATGCTCAAGGCATCATACAACACTCAGTTAGCTATGACAAAGAGGAGGGAGAGATCATACACTGCTTATCAAAGGAGCAGATAGCTGAGTTGTTCAGGTTAAATCCTGATGAGATTATTACTGATGATACCTCAGTTCCAGCTTTTGATGAGCCTACTCCAGAAAACTTTGATGATGTGGATGAAGTCATTCTGGAGGATATCACCGATGAAGAATATCCAAAGTATACATCGGCTGAGGCCGAGCTTCCTACATTCACTCATCAGTTTGATCAAGCTACTGAGGATCTACTGATCAGATACTTAGAAGAACAGGTTGAGGTTAGTAAAGCTGAAGCTGATGATCTTAAAAGAAGAAAAGAAGAATAGAAGGCCTATTGGGAGGTCTTGAAGAAAGAAAGCACAACAAAGTTGCCAACTATGCACAAGAAAGTATACAGAACCAAAGGCTACAAGGCTGGAGGTCAAATCTTGAGCTAGGCATACTTTCATGATCTTGGGTGCTATGCTGTGAAAAGAGAAAGAGGCATTGACTACTTCAAGCATCCTCATGATTTTAAGACGTTTCCCGGTTTCGAAGTCAATCAATTCGCACGTCTGAGGATGCTTTATAGTGAAGATTCTGGAATGTCAGCCTGGTTTTCTCGACCAATTCAATACGAATACAGGAAGAGATGGGTAAACTTCCAGCCCCAACAGCCTGAAAGATATTATCTGCCGGAGATAGATGGAGATACCCGAAAACTTAAAGTTATCCTGAAGTGGCTTCCTCCTAAAGTTTTGAAGAAGATTCCGTTAAGGAAGATGCGACAAGACTTTATAGAGGGCTTCCAATGGTGGTACTACGACGGGCGAAGTGGAGAGGCTGTAATTGTTATGTGCAAGGAGAAGAAATGGGAGACTGAACGTATATTTGACCCGATGTGGTTGACTAACTTGTCACACAACGATGTCAAAGCTTTATTTCAACACCAGATATTTTTTGATGTACAAGACATGGAACAAGCACTTCAGTTCATGAGGGTGATTCGGATCTGCATATGCTTAAAGGTTCATGCTGGAGCAGATCGGAAAGCCATCTCAGACAAACTTTTGAAGAAAGACACTTCCAAAGACTGAACTAGGTCCAAGGGGGAGTTTGTAGATGCACTAAATGTCCCTAGTTCGATTTTGTATTATTCATCGTGTAAAGTTCAAGTTATATTAATGGAAATTGCCTTTATATATTGTTCTTAATGTTTAATATTGATTATATGTTTGTTTTAATTGGTTAATTAATATTTGAGTATGAGTATTACTCATTCAGGCGAATGACTCTAACGAATGAAGTCATTCGCCGAATGAGAATAGAGAATGACTATATTCAGCGAATGAGCCATTTGGCGAATGACTCATTCGACTGACTTGTCCATTCAACATAGTCATTCGCCGAATGAGCTGCTTCGGCCACTCATTCGGCCGAATGACTACAGTCTATATATACTAGTTCAAATCATTTCAAAAAAAAACTTTCCCGAGTCCTCATTCTTCCCAGTGCACTCCAGTGTCAAACCCTTGAAGTTTTGAGCGATTCTTACTGTCCAACTTCGATTCTCAACCTGTGGTGATCGATTCTCACTCACACGTTGATTCTACTCTCTCGATTCACCACGGTTGCTGTTGGTTTCAATTGGAAAACCCTAGAATAGGATTCCGCACTATTCTAGAGGCTGTCAAGCAGATTTCTCTTGGAATCAGATTGTTTCCGAGCTCCGACGAGGTCCTACATTCCTTCAACAAGCAGTTCGAAACGGTTCGAGCACTTCATGCGTGTCGTATTGAAGAAACCCAGTCGGTTTCATCTTATGTACTTAAGATGAAAAGCCACATTGATCGCCTCGAAAGGCTAAATTGTCCCGTCTAGAAAGAGTTGGCAACGGATTTGATCCTCAACTCTTTGTCAAAAAGGTTTGACAACTTTGTCATGAACTATAACATGAACGGATGGGACAAGAGCGTTGGTGAACTTCACTCAATGCTCAAAACTGCCGAGGCTGCAATGGGTAAAAAGGTTTTACCCGTTCTCTATATCAATGAAGGGGCTAACAAGAAAAGGCAGCATCCCGAACCTAAGGCAAATGTTGCCAAAGGTAAAGGGTACTCAACTAGAAAAGGGAAGGGTAAGGCTAAAATGGAACCACCAAAACCCAAAGAAAAGAAGCAAAAGGTTGCTGCAAAAGACCCATGCTTTAAGTGTGGTGAGATAGGACATTAGACGAGGAATTGTCCAGTCTATCTCAATGAGTTGAAAGAAAAGAGGGATGCAGGGCAAACCTCAGGTACAACTTTCATGATTCATATTGATCTTAATGTTATTTCCTCTAACACATGGGTACTGGATACCGGATGTGGAACTCATATTTGCAATTTGTTGCAGGGGTTCAAAAGAAGTAAGGACTTCAAGAAAGGAGATGTTAGCCTCTTCATGGGCAATGGAGCAACAGTTCAAGTTAAAGCCCAAGGAGACTATACATTAAATCTTCCAAGTGGTTTGGAAGTAATTTTGAGAAATGTTTTGTATGCTCCTAGTTTGACTAGAAACATTATTTCTGTTTCCATTTTAAGACAATATGGTTATGGTTTTAAATTTATTGAAAATGATATTCATGTTTCTTTAAATGATGTGTTTTATTTCAAAGCTATTCCTTTAAATGGTATTTATGAATTGGTTCATGATAATGCATTGAATGATAGCTCATTGTACCAAGCAACCACCAAGAAACTCAAAATGGATTTGAGTGAGACCTATTTATGGCATTGTCGCCTTGGACATATAAACAAGAAACGTATAAAAACACTTCAAGTGAATGTTCTCTTGAAAACGAATCAAAATGATTAATTTGACATATGTGAATCTTGTTTACAAGGAAAAATGACCAAAGCCCCCTTTAATAGAATTAATTAAAGGGCCATGGATTTATTAGGAATCATCCATTCGGATGTATGCGGTCCTTTTAAACCAATAAGTAGGAATGGTGAAAGATACTTCATTACCTTTACCGATGACTATAGTCGTTATGGGTATGTGTACTTGTTAAGACACAAAGATGAAGCTTTTGAAACGTTCAAAATCTTTAAGAATGAAGTAGAAAATCAACTCAATAAGTCAATTAAAATTCTTCGAACCGATAGAGGAGGTGAATACCTAAATGATGCCTTTCAAGAGCATCTTAGAAGTTGTGGGATTATCTCACAACTCTCTCCACCTGGAACACCACAACATAACGGTGTGTCTGAAAGGAGAAACCGAACCTTATTGGATATGGTTCATTCTATGATGGCTAGAAGCACACTACATTTATCATTTTGGGATTTTGCTTTGCTCTCCGCAGCCCGTATTTTAAATATGGCACCAACCAAGAAAGTTGAAAGGACACCTTATGAAATATGGCATGGAAAGGCTCCATCGCTATCATATTTAAGGGTATGGGGTTGTGAGGTTTATGTTAAACAACATGTTCCAAACAAACTAGAAGCCCGGTCCACTAAGTGTATCTTTGCTGGATATCCTAGAGATTCTGTGGGATATTATTTCTATGATCCAACCGAGCAAAGAGTATTCATTGCTCGAAAAGGGGAGTTCATGGAAACTAAGTTTCTCATGGAGGAAACTAGTTGTAGAACAGTAGAACTTGAGGAGGATCAAGAACCACAACCCGATACATGTTTGTTGATACTAGCACTCAACAAAAGGTTGCTGAAAATGATCAAATGGTTGATCAACGTACACAAAACGTTCGTACATCTGGTAGAATAAGCAATCCACCTGAAAGATATGGATTTTTAATGGATGGATGCAATGTGGTGGATTTGGATGAACCGACCACATACCGAGATGCAATGTCCAATCCAGATTGTGACAAATGGCTAGAAGCCATGAACGTTGAGATGCAATCTATGTATGACAACCAAGTTTGGGAACTGGTTGTACCACCTCTTAACTCCAAATTAGTGGGAAGTAAGTGGCTTTTCAAGAAGAAAACAAACATGCATGGAAACTTGGATACTTATAAAGCTAGACTTGTAGCAAAAGGTTTCATTCAAACTCAAGGGGTTGATTATGATGAAACTTTTTCGCCTGTGGCGATGCTAAAGTCTATTACGATATTATTTGCCATAGTTGCACATTATGATTATGAGGTATGGCAAATGGATGTCAAAACGGCTTTCCTAAATGGACATCTTGAGGAAGATGTCTATATGGCTCAGCCTGATGGTTTTGTCGATCCTAAACATCCCAATAAGGTATGCAAGTTAAAGAAGTCAATCTATGGATTGAAACAAGCATCAAGGAGCTGGAATCAATGTTTTGATGAGGAAATACAAAAGTATGGATTCATCAAGAACGCTGATGAAGCATGTGTATATTAGAAAGCTAGTGAGAGCATGATTACCTTCCTAGTATTATATGTTGATGACATTTTACTTTTTGGGAATGACATTCCAACAATGGAAGGTGTAAAAACCTTGCTTGGAAGTTGTTTTTCCATTAAGGATCTTGGAGAAGCCGCCTATATTTTGGGAATAAAGATCTATAGGGATAGATCTAGGCGGTTGATAGGCTTAAACCAAAGTGCATACATTGACAAAATCTTGAAAAGGTTCATGATGGAAAACTCTAAGAAAGGTTTGGTACCTATTCAAAGAGGTACAATATTGAGTGCTTCTCAATGTCCAAGCTCAAAGGATGAGCAAGAGAAAATGAAAGGAATCGCATATGCTTCGGCTATAGGATCCATCATGTATGCAATGATATGCACTAGGCCGGACGTGGCATGCGCTTTGAGCATGACAAGTAGATACCAGCAAAATCCCAGTGATAGTCATTGGATGGCTGTCAAAAGCATACTAAAGTACCTGAGAAGGACTAGAGATATGTTTCTTATCTATGGATCTGGTGAAGAGGAACTCGTGGTAAATGGTTACATGGATGCGAGTTTTCAAACCGATCGAGATGATTCTCGATCGCAATCGGGTTATGTCTTCATTCTAAATGGAGGAGCTGTTTCTTGGAAAAGCTCAAAACAAGACGTGGTAGCATTGTCCACTACAGAATCGGAATACATCGTTGCTTCAATAGCAGCGCCGGAAGCTGCTTGGTTGAAGAAGTTCATATCCGATCTTGGGGTTGTTCCTTCCATTCAGGATCCCCTATAGATCTTTTGTGATAACGAGGGTGCGATTGCTCAAATCAAGGAACCTCGTAGCCATCAAAAGACGAGGCACATTGAACGTAGATTCAACTACATAAGGGATGAAGTTGAAAAAGGAAAGATATGTATTCGCAAAGTTCACACCGATAAAAATATTACGGATCCGCTCACGAAGCTCCTTGAAAGGCCAAAGCATGAGGGTCATACTTGTGGCATGGGACTTCGATATTCTAGTGATTGGATTTGATCATATGTTGTACTTAAATGTTGGAAACTTTTGATTATTTGAATGAATTATTTGGTTATAATGTTTCATATAATATTCCAATTTTGCATGTTTAATCCGGGAATAAGTTAATTATTCTAAATGTCCGTAGTCATTCATACTTGTGGGAACAAGCATGAGGGTAAGACTATTATGAACCAGGATTGGTGGATATCCATAAGGTATGAATATAAAGCAAGGGTTGCTACCAATGTTCATAGATATTTGTGAGGTACAAATATTGGACTGACCCGCTCTCAAACATTACTGCATGGAATCTTAATGATTTGATCATAAGTAATTTTAAGTAAAGGTGAATATCGTTTGTATCCTCGGACCTGAGATACATACTGGGTCTTGATATTCATCAAGTATTATACCTTGACTTAGTTCTTCGCTGCTCTGAAACATGGCAGTACATAAGGCTAAGCTCATGTGTGGTACAAGGTGATAGTGATAGACGTATGTAGTCAAGATGGAATTTGTCCCTCTTATTCGTTGAGAGTAAGATGTCCAAGGCCTGTTAAAGTCAAATCATTGGAGAATGATCACTCTATGTCTCTAGATTTTGACATGACATCTGTAACAAAAGGATAAATGATTGATTCATCTAAACATTACAAGTAAGGGACTTGAAGAAGATGATGTTATTGAATGGCACTTAGTCATACGTATTAGGGGTAGTAAACCGTTGCTAGGCGGTATTTACTGCTTGCATCAATTTTCTATGTATCATGTGCAAGTGGGAGATTGTTGGTTCTATCTGCCCAAGACACATAATAAATTGATGTGGCTAGTATGTTATGATCCAAGTCGGGTCATACCCAATAACAAACTAGACAGACACCTACTATATTTATTTAATTGATATGATCAGTTAATTAAATAACAACACTTAGAAAATTGTTTTTTCTAAATTGAAGCACTTGTGAAATTAATAGATTACTTGGGTAATTTATTTATGAGAGATAACTTTATTTTGTTATTTAATTGGTTAAATAACATTTATAAAGTTTAAATAAAATGTAGCAAGTAACTAATTAAATGTCACTAGTTAAAATGGTTTTTACTATGACTAATGTAATTAAAAGTGGGATGTATCATCACTGTACTTTCGGTTGTCCGTACATCCGTACATCCGTACGATTGTACTGTTACGACCGGAGATTTATTATTTATTAATGATTATGAATTATTGATTGTCATTATTGATATCATCACTATTTCTGGTATGCATGTTATAATATATGATACGCGTAAACCATGGGAAGTTTAGTTGTAACCCAACTAAACAGAACCAGAGAGTTTATCGCAGTGCTATTACTGATGATTATGGATTATTGGTTTGAAAATGGCATTGGGTTGAACTGGGATGAAACTGGGAGTTTGTTATGGTATGGTTGCTAAATGTAGTCAAGGACACATGGTCATGGTTTATCGAAATAGCGGTGGGACGGTGTAGGGGAGGTTGCGATCTACCTCTGCATATGCCCTATACATATGCATATTTCGGTCTATCATGGATGTGTCAGTGACTTAGTTTAGTGGGTTTTGGTTTGGGAAAATGATAATATTACAGTTAATTAATAATGGAAATTAATTACGCGAAGTGAGGTTACGGATATCATTTAAACGAGAATATTAATTCAGAAATATTAACTTAATAATGTATTCGCGTGGGTGACGATTCACACGAATATAATTATTAAGAATAATATACTGAAACGATATTTCATAAATAGTAATTCGATCGAAATACGATACGAGCGTTGGATTCGCAAAGGTGACGATCTCTACGAATCCATACGCGAGTAACGTGTTTCGACGAGATAATTAAATATTATTTAACGATGTTTAAATTAATAAAGAAAAACTAAAAATATTTATTAGGAATCACAACTTAAAATAAAAACAAATAAATTAAATTATTTAATTACGAAATTTAATGAAAATAAATGGAGATATTTCATTTAAACGATTTTTATTATCTAAGACCAAATCGATTAAAATAGTGCATGATCATTTAAACACTTAAATGTTTAAATATGTTTACGTTAAAAACCGGACATTTTATTTCGATTATCGCGATAAAAACGAGACCGGGCACCGGGGAAAGACACGAGGTATAAAGGATGGAGCCTACTCCATTTTCTTCATTTTTCATCTTGAAATTCTCTCTCTAAAACACACCCACGTCCAAGCTCTCTCTCTCTACCTTCTCTCTAGCTTTTCTAGCTCGATTCTTGACGGTTTCGTGAGATCTTGGTGCTCAAACGACCACACGATCGAGGAGAACAAGAATCTATAAGAAAATTCAACGTTCACCAACTAAAATCAAGGTAAATCTGAGTTCTTACATTCGGTTTTGTTGTTGGGTTAAGAATCTCTAACTTTTGTGAGTATAATCGGCTTAATCACTCTTAACAACCTAAAACGAGTTAATAAGGTTATGTAGGATCCATATGTAGCCTTGAATTTGCAGGAACTTGATTAAGATGATGATGAACAGTAGGTTCGGCGAGTAGCAGGTTGAACGAACCCTTCACGGGCGGGAAAGAAGGAAGGGACGAACCCTTGGAGGTGGCCGAACCATGGCACCTGTTAGCCGAACCCTTACAGGTTCGACGAACCTTCGGTCAGTAGGGACCTCACGAACCATTGTCCTTTCTAGCCAAACCCTCCAACTAGAGCAGCGAACCCAGGTAGTAACGAACCTCCTTGTAGCCGGCGAACTATGCTGCCTTAGACGAACCCAAGGGCTGGCCGAACTTTGGCCAGCCGAACCTCATTGGATCACGAACCTTCCTTCTGAAATGAACCCAACAGATAACTCACGAACCCCTCCTATATATGGGCCGAACCTTCGATTGATTTAAACACTAACCGAACCTAGTGCTTAGCCGAACCTAAGGAGGAAACATAGCATAGGTTCGCTGGTCCTAGAGTCTTGTAATCTAAGTTCATTGATAACTAAGGGATTATGGACAAAACGAAGGATATGCGTATATATATATATATATATATATATGAATATATATGGGGACGTATACATGCATGCATGGGCGACCCAAACCACCACCTTTCCCTTTTGATAGCTTAAGTGATATTATGGGAATTTGCATAATGAGAGTATTTGATGGGAATGGAGTGAACATAAACTCTTGGTAATTTAATTGGGCGTTATAATTTAAACTAATATGGTGAAATTAGTTAAACATACAAGTATGTATAGATATGTAATAGAGGTTGGTGGTATCTCAACAACTAGTAAATCTTTATTAAGTTAATTGAAATTATCAACTAACGGAAGAATGGTGCTAATAAAAATTAGATTGTCATATTGTGATGATAAATGATGAAACTTTGAGTGTAACAACCTAACTTAGAATAAACAACCTAAGTTAATTAAACACTTAAGGATTTAAAACAATTTGTCGTGGGTCATTGAATGAAGTTGAAATGCATATACTTATGATTATAAAACACACAATAAACGCAGATCCTTGAGTTGCTTTGAGTTTACATACGCGAGCGCGCATAATACTAGAACTCAGATTTCAAGGACTTCAGGTGAGTTCTCATAACCTCCTTTTCTTTAAACTGTTTTGTTTTAAAACTCGGAGGTGAAGCATGTATACCAAATTAAATATTATTTTGATAACTCAAGGTTAATACCTGTTTATCAATATGATATTCACGGTATAAAATTATCATTTATTATGGATTACCTCTTATTATTTTATATCCATGTAAACTTTGTTATTGACTTAGGTCAATAACAAAGATTACAAGTATTGTCACAAACCCCGAGAGTCATTGCTTTTAACTTCGGTTAATTGCTTGACATTGTGTATTGTCACGTGGATGATTTCCACATCTGTGAAGCATTGCCTTTGATTTCGGTTATTTGCTTTGGCTTCATGTATTGTCACGTGGTTAGCGACCACTCCATGAATCATGTATTTAACTTATGTTAATTACATAATGATCATGTATAGTCACGAACATTATTTGAGAATATGATTGATGAGATTGGTTGATTAGTTTGTGGATTGATTATCTATATTTGATTATGATTAATTGTGATTGGCTATGACTGATTTGGTTATGTGATTATGTGATTGTGTATGTGTTTGATTGTTGAATTGATGGATGTGTGTTGGATTATCTCATACAGGTATTCATATGGATTTTCTCAAGAAGATCATAAGTTTTATACTCGTTTTAAACAAAGCATTTTATAAAACCATTTTAAGCATAAACTTTCAAACTCATTTTGTTAAAACATTTTTAAATATAAAAACTTATGATTACTCACCAACTACTTTTGTAGTTGACACTTGGTTTTCTTACATGTTTCAGGTGATGGAGACAAGTAGGATGAAGAGAGGATCTCTTCTATTTTGGACATCATCATATAGGATCTTGGACTTAGTTAATTAACTAAATTTCTGGTGATTAGAGTTTAGTTAGTTTAACTAATTCTTTTGTGTAATTGATGTACTTAATTCATGATGAACATGATTTTTGTGTAATTATTTTGGTTGATTGATTGATATATGATGATTGAATTTAGATGCCCACGAGCTTTTGAACAATCTACACATCCCTCGTGGCATCCCGACGATTCCGCCGCCGGTCGGGGTGTTACATGGGAAGTATCTCATTGGTGAAGAGATGCATGACCCAAGAGTGGTCAATCCCACACATGCTTTGCTACCTTTTTTTTAACCAATCATGAGACATGCATTTTCACATTTTCTCATACAAGTATCTCTCACACAATAAAAAATAAACTCTCTTATCCTCTCTCCTTGTAATTTTCGGCCAAGACCAAGAGCAAGAGAAAAAAAGAGTTTTGTGGTTCTTCTATGTTGTTCAATCCTAGCACACCTTGGTGTTTGTTGTAGGTTTGTGGGTATACAAGCTTGTGGTCTTCATCCTTTGGAGATTTCATTCAAGAATCATCATCTATTTCAAGAATCACACCCTCTAGAGGATGAGGTAGTTTTCTTTTTTCTAACTGTGTTTGTTTTTAAGCATGAACATCCTCATATGGATCCTTTGATTCGGGTTAATCATAAAATGGTTTATGAACATTTTAAAACAAGTTTTAAACTACTAATATCCTCAGCGTTTTTACATTTTAAAATGGTTAAAATGGCTTTGATAAACTTGTTAAAACCCAACAGGCTAGGCTGGCAGTTAGCTGACCCTACGTATGCCCTATATATAAGCTATCTTCGGTATATCAGGAAAGTGTCAGTGTGTAGGTTTGGTGGGGGAAATCTTATGAAACATTGTACATCATCATGTGAGGAGTATACTAACAAAGTTAACTGTGGTATGTTAACTGCCAATTTGTGTACTTGCTCATGTTACAATTGAATGATAATATTAGTTGTTTGAAAACATTACTAGCTTTATCTTATAATTCAATTGTATCGTTTCTCATTACTGACCCACTTGTGGCTTTCCCTTTGTGGAATGCCTCCTCGACGTAACACCAACGGTGAGGGTTCAACAAGTGGCAACGATGATGAGATCAACAAAATTGCCCGAATCATCGCCGTGCATATGAAGGATGTTATTCCGGGCATGGTCACTGATATTACCCAGAATCTTCGGGGAAGTACCAGTGATTCAGGAAACAACTCAAACACCAACCCTACTGGAACTGCTACCTTCACTTTCAAGCAGTTCAATGATGCTAAGCCTCCTAAGTACGCTGGTAATGAGGGAGCAACCGGCCTTGCAATGGCTGGAAAGCATCAACGATATCCTTGAATTTACTGGATGTCCTGAAAATCTGAAAGTCAAAATAGCCTCAAGCTCTTTACACAAAGGCGCACTCACTTGGTAGAACTCTGAAAAGAACACCAGAGGACGTGAGGCTGCTTTAGCCTTACCATGGGAAAATTTCAAGAAACTACTTATGGAGCAGTTCTGTCCATGCCATGAGTTGAAGAAACTGGAGGCTGAAATGTGGAGTTTGGCCCAAGATAGTGGCGAAAATGCAAAGTATACGACTCGCTTTCATGAGTTGTACATCCTGGTGCCACATATGGTTACTCCTCTATCTCGTAAGATAGAGAAGTACATTGAAGGTTTACCCCTAGTCATCAGGGGAAGTGTTTTGGGAAGTAATCCTACTACCTTGGAGACGGCCATTCATTTGAGTGCCACTCTTACCGAGGAGTACGTCAAAGCTGGTTTACTCACTCGGAAAGGTTACAAGCGACCACAAACTGATGAAGGCAAGAAGCCCGAGACACACCAACCCAAGAAGAAGAAGCAGAAGCAGAAGATGATCAAGAATTATGCAGCCATGACTGTAGCTGCACCCATCCAAGCTACTCCCATTATTGTTGTTCCATAACCATCTACGGCCAGAAAACCATACACTGGTCTGCACCCACTCTGAACAAAGTGCCAATACCATCACCTACCCACTATTCCATGCAGAAAGTGTCAAGTGTGGAAAATTTGGACACTTGGCAGCAACATGCCGAGCCACTCATCTTGCTGCTGCTACCACTACTACCATTTTTCCTGCTATCGTAGGTGGAAAGGCTGTTATAACTGCGGAGCACAGGGACACTTCAGAAACCAGTGTCCACGTCTCAACAGCACAGCTGCTACTGCCACTGCTCGTGCTTTCGTCATTGGAGCTACTGAAGCACGTGAGGGGCCGGCAATCGTCACGGGTACTTTTCTCATCAATGGTCATTATGTTTCTATCATATTTGATACTGGAGCAGATAAAAGTTTTGTCTCTGCCACTACTGCATTATTGTTTAATATACGACCATCTATACTTGCTGCTCCATACACTGTAGAAGTAGCTGATGGTAAGACCACACTAGTGAAGACAATAATTCTTGGTTGTGAACTAAGATTAAACGACCATCCCTTCATCATCGATCTTATTCCTATGACACTCAGAAGCTTCGAGGTCGTAGTGGGAATGGATTGGCTGTCTAAAACCCACACCGAAAATGTATGCTCGGTGAAACTTATTGGAATTCCCCTACCATCCGGCGAAACGTTAAGAGTATTCGGGGAAAAACCATGTCGTGAGTTGAAGATTGTATCCTGCATTAAGGTCAGGAAGTATTTGAGGAAGAAATACCACGCCTTTCTGGCACACGTGGTAGAGAAGAAACCTGAAAAGAAAACAGTTGAAGGCGTTCCCATCATCAGAGATTATCCATAAGTGTTTCCAGAAGACTTGCCTAGACTACCACCAGTCCAACAAGTGGAGTTTATAAACGATCTCGTCCCTTGAGCGATCCCAGAGGCGAAGTCACCGTATCGATTAGCACCATCTGAGATGCAAGACCTGTATAGTCAGCTTCAACAACTTCTAGACAAAGGGTTCATTAGACCGAGTTTCTCTCCATGGGGAGTTCCAGTTCTCTTTGTTAAGAAGAAAGACGGTTCGTTTCGTTTGTGCATCGACTATCTTGAGCTAAACAAGTTGACAATCAAGAACATATATCCTCTACCTAGGATTGATGACCTGTTCGATCAATTACAGGGAGCAACTTGCTTTTCTAAAATCGATCTACGATCCGGGTATCACTAGCTGAGGGTAAACGATGAGGATAGACCGAAGACGGCGTTTAGGACTCGTTATGGGCACTACGATTTCATGGTTATGCCATTTGGGTTAAGCAATGCACCAGCGGTGTTTATGAACTGGATGAATGGAGTTTGTAGGCCATACTTAGATCAGTTTGTTATCGTCTTTATTGATGATATACTGATCTATTCGAAGAATAAATAGGAACATGAGGATCATTTGAAAAAGGTCTTAGAACTGCTAAGAACTGAACAACTGTAGGCCAAATTCTCTAAATGCGAATTGTGGCTAAAGGAAGTTCATTTCTTAGGGCATGTTATCAACAAGGATGGGATTCATGTAGGTCTAGTGAAGATTGAGGCGATTAAGAACTGGACTACCCCATCTACTCCAACAGAGATTCGTTCATTTATGGGTCTGGCAGGCTACTATAGAAGGTTCATCACGAATTTTTCAAAGATCGCCTTGCCACTTACCACTCTAACTCAGAAAATTCAAGCATTTACATGGGGGCAGAAACAAGAAGATGCATTTCAACTTCTTAAACAGAAGTTATGCAATTCCCCTATCCTTAGTCTTCTAGGGGGCAGTGATGATTTCATTGTCTACTGCGATGCTTCAAATCTTGGTCTCGGTTGTGTACTTATGCAACGAGACAAGGTGATTGCGTATGCTTCAAGACAACTTAAGGTTCATGAGAAGAATTATACTACTCATGACCTTGAGTTAGGGGCTGTGGTCTTTGCATTGAAGATTTGGAGACACTACCTTTATGGTACAAAATGTGTCATCTATACAGACCACAAGAGCCTGCAATACATTCTCAATCAGAAAGAACTCAACATAAGACAACGGCGTTGGGTTGAGCTTCTAACTGATTACGACTGTGAGATTTGTTACCATCCGGGTAAAGCCAATGTTGTGGCGGATGCTCTTAGTCGTAAGGAACCAGTCAAACCAATTCGTGTAAGAGCCATGGAGATCGACACACAGCCAAACTTGAAAGATCTGATTCGTATTGCACAACAACAAGTAGTGATCGACAATCAACTGAAGGCAGAGATAGACTGCGGAGTTGAAGGTAAACTAGAACCTCGATCTGATGGGGTTTTATACTTCAACGGCCGCATGTGGATTCCAAAGTCAGAAGAATTGCGCACACTCATCTGTGATGAGGCTCATAAGTCGCGATACTCAGTTCATCCAGGAGCTGATAAGATGTACCAAGACTTGAGAACATCTTATTGATGGCCTGGAATGAAGAAACACATAGCATTGTATGTTGGGAAATGTCTAACGTGTTCAAAAGTCAAGGCAGAACATCAGAAGCCTTCGGGACTTCTGCAGCAACCTGAAATTCCTCAATGGAAATTGGAGAAAATTTCCATGGATTTCATAACCAAGTTGCCGAGAACTCCACGAGGTTACGATTCGATTTGGGTGATCGTCGATTGACTCACCAAATCTGCTCATTTTCTCCCAATCCGAGAGGATTACAAAATGGAGAAATTATCCACTTTGTACATCAACGAAATCATCACGCGCCATGGTACTCCAACATCAATCATTTCTGATCGTGATAGTCGTTTCACTTCTCGCTTTTGGCAATCATTGCAAAAGGCTTTGGGAACCCGTGTTAATCTTAGCACGGCGTATCATCCCCAAACTGACGGTCAAAGCGAAAGGACTATCCAAACACTTGAGGACATGCTTCGTTCTTGTGTGATCGACTTCGGTGGGAGTTGGGATACTCACCTTCCACTTATCGAGTTTTTATACAACAATAGCTATCATACAAGCATTCAATGTGCACCATTCGAAGCTTTCTATGGTAGGAAGTGCCGATCACCGGTCTGCTGGACCGAGGTTGGTGACTCACAGGTCGTTGGACTTGAAATCATTCAAGAAACTACCGACAAGATCACAATCATTTAATCAAGGCTTAAGGCCGCATTGAATCGGTAGAAGAGTTATGCTGATCGACGTCAGAAACCGCTTGAATTTCAAGTCGGCAACCGAGTTCTACTCAAGGTTACTCCCTGGAAAGGCGTTGTTCGATTCGGGAAGAAAGGGAAACTTGCACCAAAGGTGCGTTGGACCTTTTGAGATCCTGGAAAGGATTGGTCCCGTAGCCAATAATCTCAAACTTCCAGTGGAGCTAAGAAATGTTCACGATACGTTTCATGTATCAAATCTTAAGAAATGCTTGGCGGATCATGATGTTCAGATTCCACTTGAAGATATTCAGATTCAAAAAAACATGCAATTCATAGAACGTCCTGTTGAAATCATGGATCATGTGGTCAAGAAACTCAAACGTAGTCGTATCCCGATTGTACAGGTACGATGGGAGGGCAAACGTGGCGCTGAGTTCACCTGGGAACATGAAGACCATATGAAGCTCAAGTACCTTCATCTTTTTACAGTATCTTCGGCTAGTTAATTTCGGGACGAAATTCCCTTAACTAGGGGAGACTGTAACATCTGTAGATTTAGTCATGGTAGTCATAAACAGTGATATAACAATGTGTATTCCTATCTAGTATGTCAATGTGATTCATGTGTTCATGTTTGTGTTTGTGTGTTATAGGATCTTATTTAATAAGGAACAATATATATTATTTATTTACAGTCGATTACGCTAGGCAAGAACAATATTTTATTATATCGAAACAGTGGTGGGCTGGCGGCTGATAGGCAGGTAGCTGGACTCTACGTATGCCCTATACATATACTGCGTTCGGTGTAATAGGATAGTGTTGGTGTGTAGTGTTATGACGAATAGTATGACAAACAAATCAATTAAATAAATCGTAATGCGTGAGCGAGACTGAGTATCATTATGGGTGACGATTCGTAGTGATATGAATGTCGAACTTATAATTACGAGTAAACATCAATAATTACGCAAAACGACCAAAAACGTACGTAATTACGGGTATACACGTAATTATATTCGTTTAACGGTCTGATTATGAACGAAAAGTAAAAATAGGTAAAATAGTTTATTTTACATTTTTCAATTTTGAAACTCAACAAAAACAATTCAAGGAAACTATTTTTACAAGTCAAAATATCTAATTTCGTGATCGTAATAAAACGCGCGTAAAAATACGCGAAACCGACACCGAGCGAGACCAAAAACACGGGGAACCATTCAGGGTATAAAAACCCTAAGTTTTCCACCTTCTTCATCTAATTTGCAGCCATCGAGAACCACCTCTCTCTAAAAAATTCGTATGGTCTCTCTCTCTACCAAACCTTCACTAAATCAACCATAACTTCTTCGTTCCTTCACCAAATCGCGCATATAATATATGAAAAACACCATCTCGACGAGAGGAAGCTGGAAGTACAAGCGATCGGAGCTGATTCGAAGTATTTTGGCCGGAATCTTAGAGAGAAGTTACGGTGTTGAACGTATACTATTCATCATCTCTTTCCTTTGAAACCCGGTTTTAGCCCTTCCCTCTGCGAAACTAGACATGTAGTTGACTTCTAAACACTTGGGTGAACGTGGATTGAGCTTGTTAATAGCTGATATGATCGATAGTAACATCTGGAAATCAATTTAGATGGAAATGAATAAATGGGTTTAAGGGCTATGGGGGAATCCTCAAGTTAATACACAGGTTCCCACCTTTGGTTCTTATTTGAAGACCTAATGGGGGATCCTCAAGTTAACATACACAGGTTCCCACCTTTGGTTCTTATTTGAAGACCTAATGGGGGATCCTCAAGTTAACATACACAGGTTCCCACCTTTGGTTCTTATTTGAAGACGTAATGGGGGATCCTTAAGTTAACATACACAGGTTTCCACCTTTGGTTCTTATTTGAAGACCTAATGGGGGAATCCTCAAGTTAATACACAGGTTCCCACCTTTGGTTCTTATTTGAAGACCTAATGGGGGATCCTCAAGTTAACATACATAGGTTCCCACTTTTGGTTCTTCTTTTGAATACCTAATGGGGGATCCTCAAGTTAAAACTTTTGGTTCTTCTTTGAAGACCTAAAGGGGGATCCTCAAGTTAATATACATAGGTTCCCACTTTTAGTTCTTCTTTGAAGACCTAACGGGGGATCCTCAAGTTACTATACATAGGTTCCCACTTTTGGTTCTTCTTTGAAGACCTAAAGGGGGATCCTCAAGTTAATATACATAGGTTCCCACTTTTGGTTCTTCTTTGAAGACCTAACGGGGTATCTTCAAGTTAATATACATAGGTTTCCACTTTTGGTTCTTCTTTGAAGACCTAACGGGGGATCCTCAAGTGAATATACATAGGTTCCCACTTTTGGTTCTTCTTTGAAGACCTAACGGGGGATCCTCAAGTTAATACACAGGTTTCCGTTTTTGGTTCATATACAACACCCTAGGGGGGATCCAAATCCCCCAATATTTTACAAGGAAGTCAATCATGTTTTCAAGGATAATCTAATGTTCTTAAACATAACAATTATACAAAGCCATATTCATTAATATGTATGATTACTATGATATAGGAACCAGTTAGAGGTCTATTTGCTTGCTACTTGTTCAGGTTCAGAGTCTACTGCTGTCAGGTGAGAACATTAGCCCCTCTTTTACTGTTTTACAACTGTTTTGGGGAGGAACATGTGACCAAATACTCTTTATACAATCATATTTCATACACAGGATTCATGCTACTTTTCAACCATTACAGGTTCACTTTACAAATTCAAGGGATTTCTCAACTATTTTTTTAAATGATTTATCATGTATTCAAAAGGATTTATCAACTATTTTAAAAGTTGTTTCAACTGTTAAACATTTTCTAGTAAAAGGTTTTATAAAAGGTTCTCTAAACTGTTTTACAACTATTTTACACTAAATGGTTTTATAAATGTTAAACACTTTTAAAGAATAGGTCTTATAAACTCTTTTACTATAAACTTGGGTTTTCGATAAAATAATATTTTATAAACCTTGTTATTATACAAGGACAGTATTCTCAGTATTCAATCAAGGTTTTCAAACAAGGTGTTAAATCAATAGTTTTCATGGTGGTATTCAATCAAAGGATTTCAAAACAAGGTATTCAATCAAAGTTTTTCAATGTGGTAATCAATAAGGATTTCAAAACAAGATACTCATTCAAGGGCTTTCATGGTGGTATTCAATCAAAGGATTTTAGAGGCAAAGATCTGTATTCTTAGTATCTATGATCTGAAATTCAACCAAAGGTCTTAAATCAAAGGATTAAATCTTAAAAACATAAAAGCATGGTGTTCATCGTTGTGAACAAACTTATACACATATCAAGACACTTATTCTTATTCTTATAACGTTAGTATTGGGTGATCACAACAAGGGAAAGCGGGACACGTTTCAGTTACGCCAAGGCTGCAGTTAGCGTTTTAAAATTGTTTTAAAAACTAATTACAGGTTGGATGCATTACAGTAATATGGATTTGCTGCTAATTAACTTTACCAGCATAGGTCATATTGACCGGGTACGTCAACACGGAGTTTGTCTTTTGAGTAAACTCATTAGTACAGCTCGTGTTGAATGCGTTTGCTGGCTAGTTTTCTAACTCCAAACATAGTTTGGGACTTGATTACATGCTGGCTTTTCTTGTAGACAGTCATTCGACTGTTTGCACACGTTATTCTTACTTGATGTTAGTTTGGGTTGCAACTATCCATGTATTTTCATTCACTGTTTTATACATATGTTTTGCAATGCAGATTCATATTTACAAATGTTAAACCTATTGTTCTCACCAACAACTTTTGTATTTGACAGTTACTTTTCACGTGTTTCAGGTAATCAGGTTTAGAGCTTCACAAGGGCAACTAAGGAGACCATAGTTAAGATAGAACAAGATGAAGAAACAAGCTAGGATGGATTAGAAACTCACATAATCCTGATTGTTTAATTGTCTTGTCTGAGTCTTATTTTGTAAACAATATTTTTGGGTCTGTAGTTGTCATTCTTTTGGTAGATAGATAGAATGTTTATAACTAAACAATTGTCTAAAGTTTATGAAACTTAGTAATGCATTGTGGTTGTTCTTATTCAATACTTGTGCATGATTCAACCATCGATCGTCACAGCGCCGTGGATTCCGCATGTGGCGCAGGGGGTGTGACACGTATGCTACCATTATGTTATATGGTGACATGTTATGATGATGATGTTGATTTATGATGCTATGATAGTGGAAATGTTATGTTAAGCTACAACGCTATTCTAAAAGCTGATCGGACTATAAACATGGTAAAAGTGTATCGGACTATAAACATGGTAACAGTGGATCGGACTATGAACATGGAAAGAATTGATCGGACTATAAACACGGTAAGAGCCGATCGAGCTATAAACATGGCAAGCGTCGATCGGACTATAAAAATGGTAAGAGTCGATTGGACTATAAACATGGTAAAATCCAATCGGGCTATAAACATGGTAAAAGTCGACGGGGCTATAAACACGGTAAAAGGCGACCGGACTGCAAACATGAAGCCTTGTGCCATCATATGCCCACTAGTCATGCTTAGTGATAGCGGTTGCATGATGATTATGTGATATGGTTTATGTATAATTTGAATGTAATGATGTCTCGTATTAATAAGGTTTTGACACATTAAATACTTACGATGTTTTAAATTAAACTAGAACTCACCAGCGTAAGCTGACTTTTTAATATGTATGTGCGGTTAAAGGGCATGTAGGATGAAAGGAGCTCGTGAAACTTGTCTAGAAGATCGATTGTTTTGGAAATCCTGGATGAATTTTGATTCAAATAGTTAAATGTATCTTGTTTCTGACAAACTATTTTAATTCCCGCAGCATGTTATGAAAGTTTTGGTTTAAGAACTATGTGACGATGATATTGACCAACTCTGAAAGGTACCCGGTTCGGGGAGCCTCAAATTTAATGCAAGCATGCATGTGTCTTTAAGGCTCGAATTCGAGCTTTGTTGGCTGAATCGCTCAGTTGCAGGTTCGAATGAGGAAGAAGGGGGTGATGCTGAGGCTGAAATTTCATGAAAAATGGCAGGAATAGACCCTCATTTGTCGGCCTTTTGCCTCTTTTTGACCAGAATTCCACCACACACATGCCCATGTTTTATTTTTAGTGGAATTAGTCCTTGTAGTTTTGTAATCTATTATTTTATATTTAAAAGTTTTATTAAGGTTTACAAAACTTCATTTTATCTTTCATAAAATGTTAAATTTTATAGAAACATAACTAATGTTTATAAGCATTTGATTTATGTATATATTATTATCATTTTTATAGTTTATACATTAATCTTACAAAGTTTATTTAACTTTGTTAATTTTAGTTTAAAGTTCTTAAAATTACAATTAAATTGAACTCATAATTATATGGTTTTATTATGTGTCATATATAGATGTTTATATATACATATATGTGTGTGTGTGTGTATGCGTATATAAATGTCTATTTTATGCTCAAACACTTTGTAACATAATACGATTTTAATAATAACGCATTTAGAGTTTTACAACTGTTATTGAAGTTTCGTAAATTTTACAGTCTCCCGTAGTTTAGAAAATTTTCTCTTGAATTTAATTAAGAAGGAAACTATTACTTAGTGATATGGTTGGTTTTTTTTCTCATTCGATTTGTTTTTATTTATAGCGAACTTGATTGCTGAAATTTTGCTATGTATGAGTTTTTTTGTCAAATTTGTAAATTAATATCCTTGTTCATTCGTGAACGTTGAGTGACATAACGAGATGTTGGTTTGGTTGAATGTTTGTGACTTTTTCCGTGTTACTAGAAGTGTGAGGGAAACGAATACAAATCACATAATTATGTTTCTTTATTCATAACATCAATCCGATATAATCTTTCCACCTTTAGTTTGTTTACGATGGATATATAATGCACTTTGTCCTTTTCTTGTTAGTGTTATGCATTGAGAATAGTAGTTCCTTTGTTGAAATGAAAAGCATGGCAAGACTTTTGAGTCTTGTGGTGATTAACGCATGTAATTTGTCAAGCCATTAGATCTTGAGAATGGTAAAATATGTTTAATAACTTGCGTGATTTGAGTTTTTTGTAACACCACAAATTTTCTATGAAAGTTATTTGAACTTATGAGTGGGTAATGCATAATTTACTTGTGGGAAGAAGATGAAAAACCAACTAAATAAAAGATCAAGAAATGGACGTACTTGAACCTTACTTCGTAAACTTCATTTCAAGTACCAACATCGTGAATCAATCCTATATATAATAGTGCCTTCGGAAACGTGCTCACCTTTGTCTGGAAGCACTCTCTCCCAAGTACTTGAAAGGGCAAGTTCGTGAACTACAAGAAACGACTTTTGCTCTACCAAAAGAAGGAGGAAATGCACAGGAAGCTACGAGAACGATCATCCAACATCTGGTAAGGGTTTGATGTGTGAAAGTTATGATATTTAGACAAAAAGGAAAACATACATAAAGGTCATGCCTTTATGTAGAAAGTTCGTTCCTTTTTGGTTCCACTGCGTTGGTAAGGACATAATGCACCTAGAACTAGCTCCTCATGTCTTGGATAATTTTCGGAGATTTTTTATGATGAAAAGATGAGTATTCAAATAGTACACGAAATGGGAGTATTCGAACCCCCTTCATGAACCTCAATTTAATGAACTTGGTTTCGTGAACTTCATGAATTCGTGTACTTTGAGGTTCGTATAGTTCAGGGATTTCGTGTACTTTGGGATTTTGTGAACTTCATGCATTTCATGTACCCTGTGAGTTCGTGAACTCCATGTTTCGAATGCTATGTTAATTTCGAGAACATTAGGGTTTTCGGATACTGGAGGCTAGTTTGATGAGCTATGAGGACTTAGAATAAATTCTAAGTCTAAAATGGAATGTAATGGGCTGATGTAATGATGTAGGTTCTTGATTCCTAGCCGAGGCATACGAGTCTGGGAAGGGAAGACCCACACTACTACCAAGTGAGTTCTAGATGCCCTATTTTAACATGATGTGTCAATATATTTTGGGCTGACATACATGCAACGATGATGCTATATGATGTTACGAAAATATGCTATGATGATGTGCATTGATGGTGAATGCATTGTTACGAAAATATGTTATGATGATGAATGCATGATGACTAGTACGATATAATCATGATGTTATGAAGTTGGGAGGTCATGATGATACCTGACTAATATAAGATTCTACCATAACATGTTTATGATGCTAAGATGATATGATGATAAGATGCTAGAAGAACATGATGATTATGCTATAATGTTATGATGTATAATGACATGATAATAAGATGCCAGAAGAATATGTTAATGATGTTATGATGTTATGATGATATGATGATATGATTCTAGCATGACCTGGTTACGATGCTATGATGTTATGATGCTAGCCTAACATGATATGATGCTACGATGCTATGACGTGTTAAGGATGATATGATGATATGAACGATGCTCCCATATTTTTATGGGTTAGTATGGAGTCAACCAGACTATAAACATGGAGCCGATCAGGCTAAACACAAAGTCGACCGGACTATAAACATGGAGTCAATCGGGCTATAAACATGTCGCCAATCGGGCTATAAACACAGAGTCAACTAGACTATAAACATGGAGTCGACCAGACTATAAACATGGAGCCGATCGGGCGAGCCGATTGGGCTATAAAAACGGAGCTGATCAGGCTATAAACATGGAGTCGGCCCGACTATAAGCATGGAGCCGATCGGGCTATAAACATGGTAAGAGTCGATGAGACTATAAACATGGAGCCTTGTGCCGGCATAACTCCGTTTGTCATATTTAGAGACACCGAATGCATGATGACTATGATGATTATGACGATTACGCAATATGAGTTATGGTAAATGTGAATGTAATGATGTTTTCATGTGAATGATGTTTTAACTCACCAAAACGTTTATGCTGTTTAATGAAAAACTAGAACTCACCAGCGAAAGCTGACTTTTTAGTATGTATGTCAGGTTAACGAACAGGTAGTAAAGAATGCAGGAGCTCGAGGCCTTCATCCAGAAGTTAAAGTGGTTTTTGGCAATCCAGGATGTTTTTTGATACATACTTTTATATGTATTGATGTTTTTAAACAAACTATGTAAAATTTTCGCTGCATTTATGAAAGTTTTTGGTTTAAGAACTATGTGATGATGATGTAAACCCAACTCTGGGAGGTACCCGGGCTCGAGGCCTCTCAAGTTGGTATCAGAGCCATAGTTTGAGTGATCTTGGCATCCCAAATGCCTAAGGCTTAAACTGAAAATGCGATTAAGTAATGCAGATTGCCAACCAAGGTGAATGCATTCCATGAGCTAAATGTTATGTATGAACTAAGAGTGATGTAAAAAAACAGGTAAGAAACTAGGAAAGTATTCAAGGGTGTGCACACTAATGAGAAGGGACAGAAGTTGTTTAGAACCTATGAGTTAGGTAAATGGTTAATAACACCTGATCATGCCTAAGACTTAAACTAAGAATGGGATTAAGTAATGTGGATTGCCAACCAAGGATGAATGGATTCCACGAGCTGAATGTTATGTATGAACTAAGTGTGATGTAACAAAAACAGGTAAGAAACTAGGAAAGTAGTCAAGGGTGTGCACACTGATGAGAAGGGACAGAAGTTTTTTAGAACCTATGAGTTGGGTAAATGGTTAATAATACCTGATCAACAACATTAACAATTTATAACACTTATTTCGTGCTAAACTAATTCTTTTACTGACCTATTGTTTGTTGCATCCTGTAGTAAACTAGATGGCAGGACAAAAGGGTAGACCCTGAAAGTAACCTCAGGAGACTGAGGAGCCGCATGTTAAGGTGCAAGGAAATGAGCGTGAAGAAGAAAACGAGACTAGAGAAAAACCAGAAAACGAAGAAGAGTTCACACTAGAGCCTATCATGTTAAAGGCTATTTCTGATGAGGTATACAAGATCATGGACGAGAAGATGCGGCAATAATCGCAAAAGTATGAAAGGATGAATTAAAGGACAAGTATGAAGGAACCAAAGAAATCACCAAGGGAGATGAGGAAGTAGTAATCATTGAAACAAAGAGCGGTGATTCTCTGCATGGGAAATTGAAGGGTTGTGACTACAAGGCCTTCAAATGATGCAACCCTCCATCCTTTGATGGTAAAAAGGACGCAGTGGCCACCTGTCATTGTGAGTGCCAAGTCGACCAAGATGTAAAGTTTGCAGCTCACTCTTTTGTTGAGGATCACTGGTGGAATAAAGTTAAACAAACAAAGAGTGTTGCAGACATGCAGAAGATGAGCTGGGAGGAATTGAAAGAGTTGTTCATGAAATAGTTATGTCTAAAGAATGAGTTAGACAAGGTGGAAAGGGAGTTAACTGGGAGACTGAATCATCGACATCATACGTCGAAGTTCAATGAAATGGCAAGGCTTGTTCCTCACTTGATCGGCTTAGAGGAGCATAGGGTGAAATATTTTATGGAGGGTGTGCCTCCAAAGGTTCAGATACATGTGACGGCAAACGACCCAAAGACAGTTAATTCTACTGTGGAGCTCAATGGGATAGTATGGGATGATGTGATAGATGACTAGCCGGTTAAGGGTGAGTCAAAGAAGAAAGGGTCTTTTGAACCAAAAGAGGTCGAAAGACAAATGTCACACCCCCTGCGCCGCGTGCGGAATCCACAGCGCGGTGATGATCGATGGTTGAATCATGCACAAGTATTGAAAGAACAACAACCACAATTCATTACTGCATGTCATAATGTTAAATATTTGTTTAGTTACAAGCATTCTAACTATCTACCAAAAGAATGGCAACTAATAGACCCAAAATTAATTTTTACAGTAGGTGCATGGTTAAGATCTAATAATCTTGTATAACATAATATAATGTGCGGAATCCATCATATTATGTTTGACCAAATTGAAACAAATTTTAGATGAATAGTATTGAACAAAAGATCTTCTCGTCTTGTATTAATATTGTAAAATTCAGTACATACAATTAGAGAGAAATAATACAAATTTCAGTACATAAGAATTCTGTTCAATCGATACTAATTGTTTCGAACTTAGCCTATTTATAGGCAAACTATCGATACTATTAGTATCGAGACTAAGCCTTCTGTCAACCATCAATACTACTAATATCGATTGATCAATACTTAGCCATTTTTCAAACAAACAAAACTAAAAAAAAATAAAACAGATTACATTAAACTAAAACAAATACAATAAAGTAAAAATCACTTCAAATCAGCAATACATCTTCAATCTTCATTTCAACATCAGATGCTGATGCTATCAGGGAGCAAACAGACTCCTTCTTAGCAACAACTCAGTGTTGGTTTTCATTCTTTCCACTGTGAGGGTAGATGACTACCAACACAAATATTGTTCTTGATACAAACATCTAACACTTTCTTGAATTGCATTGCCTCTTCTTTATGATCTTTATGATATTGAATTTGATTTATTAACAACTTTCTTTGATTATAATTCTGAAAGATTTATAACATGAATATGATCAAAAAATCTAATCAACTCCATCATATTCTTATCTTCAAAAACAGCTTCAGAAGTATAACCATCAAGATACCACCGATAAAGGTTATTCAATATACCTAAATTAAGCTTTAAAAGAGAAATTCTTTTTAAAGACTTAACATGTTTGAATTCTTATCGCACCTTCCATTTCCATGTAATCTAATCTAGATTACCGACAATTGTTATCTTCTTCAGCTTTTGAGGTTTTAATAATTCAAACTTCATAGATCTAACCTCTTTCCTTAATGTTTGTTCAATCAAATGAGTCATGTAATCATCAGCATAATTAATCAACCTTATTTCTGCCAGCACTCCTAATTCACACATTAGGTATTGATGAAAGATTTTAATTGTCTTTTTCAAATATTGAACTCCATCAATTCTCTTAATGATGAACAACTTGCCTTGACCATCAAACTTCCAAGCCAAAATTTTTCCAACGCACTCCTTCTTGTTCTTGTATTTCCTTTTTCTGAATTAGACTTTGTGGAGGATTAGCTAAACCATCTTTAGCAATTCGTATCACCTCTACAGTAGTCAAAAATTTAACTGAATCTTAATCTAAAGTTTCTTTTGTAGCTTGTTTCAATTTAACTTCATCCTTGGTTGATTTAACAACACATTCAACAATCATCTTTTCAACACTTTCTTTAATAAACTATTCTTCCCAATCCAAATCCATAAAGAGATCTCTAACCTCTTTAATGGGAAACCATTCACCCTCTTCAAGCTCTTGATCAATACTGTTATCCAGATCATCAAAATATGGCTCAACGTGATACTCTTTTTCATTTAACTGAGGATTGACATCTAGAACATAATTACCATCATCTTGATCATCATATCCAAGTTCATCATCATCTATATCAACAAGAGCATCAATCATATATCATCATCAGCTTGATCAGCAAACAAACTATTTACAAAATCATCTTCTTGAACTTTTCCCTTTTCTTTATCATCAGCTCAAGGTGTAGAAGATGTTCTAGCTGGCTCCCCCCTGAGATATTGTTCCCTCCTTGATCCCAATAATAGGATCATTGCCAGTGAAAGGACCACCTTGATCATTTTCGTCTTCATCATTATCATCCCAATTACCAACAAACGGTGTAATCGCTTCAGCTCTACAAGAAGTCTCCCCCCTGAGCTGTAGGATTCATCATTTGAATATGAGCTTTAATTCCTTGAATTTGGTAATAATGGTCCTTAAAAACTTGTTAAGCATTATCATGAAGAGATTTAATCATTTTGTTCATATTATGAATTTTAACATTCATAGTGGCAAATGAAGCTAAATCCATCTTGTTAACTTTATGTTGATAATCTTTACTAGCTGCCACCTCAGCTTGTAAAGCATCTAATCTATCTTGTAATGAAATAATCAAAGCAACTTTCTTTGATAAATCAGCAACAATCATCTCCAGTGTGTTAACCCTATTCTTTAATTGAACATTCTCATATTGCAACTCATGTTCTTGAGCTTGCAATGCTAAGATCTAAAAAGATTTTGCAGCAAAACTATCAGTTAAGATAGAATTGATATTAGGTGAATCAAACACTAGTGCAGTAGTCATAGCCGGTGGAGTAGACATTTGTGTAGATGAAGATGAAGGAGAATTATGAACAGGAGAATCAAAATGAATATCCTTATCAGAAGGAACATAGTTAGAATCACTATCATTTGATCTCTTCTTATTTGTGCAGCAACCTCCTGTTGATGAGTTTCACTAATGATCTCTGAATAAAGTCTTTTGCTGAAACCTTCATGAATTATAACGTTACCACTATTATCTGGAGCTTAATCACTATCATCGTGAGAATCAGAATCTAAGCTAGAGGTATCAGCAACCACTCCTTCATCAGTTACAAGAGAAGCAGAATCTTGTGTTTCCTTCTGAACTTGTTCAGTTTGTTGTGAACAAGAAACAACCACATCCCTGAACTGTGAAACAATAGATTGGGCTTTAGTAGCAACATGAGGAACTGGTTCTTCTGCTTGAACTTGTTTATCTGAATGAGCGTGTTGATCAGCAACAGGTGAATCAACATGAGACCAAGCATTATCAACTGGTTTTTGAAAATATGTGTCAATAATATGACCAAATAATGGAGTATCAACAATATTAGCTCCCCGTTTTGGCCTACAATCAGCATAAATCCTCTTGTTCATCATAATAATTTTGATTATTGGACGAGACTTGGTCATGTGTGGATACAAATGATCAAAGACCACTGTAAGAAAACGTTGGTACTGAAGAAAGATTTCCTTTTCAGAAGCAGTAATTTTCTTAACCATACAATCAAATATTAACTCACTGATATTGAACGGTTTATTTAATACCAGTGCAGCTATAAGACACTCAAAAGGTCTTGAAAGTGTATCAATGCCAGACTTTCTGTTGGACAAACACATAATCACCACAATATCTCCATTGTCCATACAGATGCTTCTTAATCAGCTGAGAAGTAGTAACATCCCCATTTAGCCGATTCTATTAAAAACTCCACAAACCAGATCATTAGTAATAATCATGGGATCATCCTCTGAATCCTGAAACCGAAGTGCAGCTTTAAGATCTTCTATTGAAAACTGAACTAATAGATCACCAATCTTAGATTTGAGGACGAGTGGCTCAGCAGCACAGTCAAAATCAGCATTGTCCCAGAATGAAGTAATATGATGGATGATAGTTATTGGATTAGCTTATATAGCATGAGAAATTCTTGAACGTTTCAGAAAGAGAATAACATCACAAAAAATGATGATTCCTTCAATTCTTCATCCACCAGAGCTATCACATTATGCTTGTTGTTATACACTCTTCCTGTATTAACAAGAAATTAGAAAATTAGAATCAAAATAAAATTTTTTAAACTTGTAAAAATTTCAAAAATTTTCTAAGTATCAAAAGTATCGATACTATCAGTATCGATGATAGTATCGATATACTGATAGTATAACAGCACTTAGAAAAAATATATATTAACAATTGCATTGATATTAATAATATCGATACAGTCATATCAGTGTTTAGTATAAAAAGATGATACTTAGAAAAATTTTGAATACTACCATCGATACTATTAGTATCGATGCTACAGTTTTCATCGATACTAATAGTATCGATGTAAGAACACTTGTTTAAAATTTGAAAAATTCCCAGAATTTTTGATCGTCAAATTTCATAAGCAAAAAATGTAAACCAACATCAGACAACACCGACTAAGCATTCTAATCAAAAAGCCCTTCGATTTATCCATGAATTAGGTCAATTTTCAGAAATCAAAAATTCAAAAGTTTGAACCATTAGATCATAATGATTTCATGGTTAAAAATTGAGTTTTTACCACCCATTATGATCACATAGTGATGAAGAATCTCAAATGAATCAAACACAGTCAAAGTTTTGCACAAGAAATAAAATCCACAGCTGAACTCTCTGGATTCTCACACAGTAATATCTAAGATGAAAGTATCGATACTGATAGTATCGATACTATATATAGTACAAACCTAATATCGATACTATTAATATCGACAAATATTGATACTAACAATGTCGATTCTATGAAAATTTCAAAAACAACTTAACTTTATATTTTCTCAAAAAATTTCAAATCATGATTCAAAAACACCTTTTGTGAAAAATTAAGAAAAACACACTTGAAAGGTGAAATATAAAATCTTTTTGAAAGTTTTGAATTTATAAAATTTATAAAAATAAAATCTTTTTGGACTTTTTATAAAATTTTTGAAAAGATCCAAATGAAATAATATTCAACTTATTATTATTAAAAATTTCTCAATTCTGAAAATTAAAATTTGTTAACATAATATATATATATATATATGTATGTATGTATAAAATCAAATCAATTTATGTATCTAAACATATAAGCAATATAATCAAATCATAAATAATTAAAATTTGATTATTTATATAAAACTCAAAATACTACAACTTAAATTTGATACTAAGCAATATTATTTGATAATTTTAAATAATGAATTTAAAGGAGTCTCACACTTAATTAGATCTTAACCTATTCAACCTCAAAATTTGTTGAGGATAAAATATATACATGCATTGATCTTTTCATCCATGCAATAAATTAATGGAAATGAATTTTTTTTTTATTTTGATCAAAATTTTTTTAGATCAATAATTTAATGGTATGCGCTAGTGAGAATCGGTCTGTGTGAAACACCCAACAAAGAGACATTATGCATATTAATAAATGAATCCTATGAATTTCCAGATTTATATTGACATCACTACAAATAAAATGTCATTTAGTGGCACACGTTTTTAGTGGCATTTAACTTTAATGCCACTAATATAGGGTTTAGTAGCACTTTATGTGTGCTACATTTGCTTGACTCATACTTATAGTAGCACTTATCATATATGCCTTTAAATTAATGTTTTAGTGGCATTTTATTAATGCCACACTTAATCAATGTATCTTTTATGGCATTTTAATTATGCCACTAAATCAATTTAGTATTTTCCTTAAATATTGTTAAAAAAATTCCTACTACAATATTATCATTTGGTTAAAAGTCCCTCCAATCCTAAAATTTATTCCCACTTAATCCAAGTTCTAACCCTAAAATTTCCCTCTTAATCCTCTCCATCTCAATCACGCCTCTATCTCAATCATGCCTAAAAAATACAGAGCATGCTCCTCCACACCACGACCCCAAGATTTCTGATCTTCACTGTACGTGACAACATTTCAGTTTTTAAGTTTCTCCCCATCGATCATTTCTAGTTCAATCTCATTTCGAACCATCTTCTTCGCTGAATTTTAAAACCTCAATAACAACAAGAAGAATTCAAGACCCTCATCCTTCGTTTTCTTTTAGTTTGCCAAACTCGAAACTACGAGTTGTCACCAGGGTGAGCAACAGTAGCGACAACGGTGACGCATTTGATGATGCTACGTCGCAAAAAGTTTAAGTAAGTTGTGTGATTTGATTAATGTTAATTTGGGGTTTATCTTGTTGTCTTTACATATTTTATGATTCTTGTACAGTTGTGTAATATGATTTTGAAAATAATTTGGTTGACTAGTTAGGGCAAAGTATTGCACACAAGGTGTTTGTGAAATTGTCACTATCTTTTCACAAAGATATACACGTGATAATGGTTATATATGTTTCTCCTCTTATATGAATTCAATAGATATAGAGACACCGGACACCAAGTGCATCTCCATGAACCTTTACAAAGTTTCTTCATATAAAGTTTATATAATTGGTTGATAGCATACTTGGATAATTAACTAGTTCAATAAAACAATGATGCCATGGATAGTAATAAACAAAGTGAAATAAATAAAGTGTACAGGCTAAAAAAAATATTAAAGCATGAAATTACTTGGGTTCATCGTGGTCTTTTTATGAATTTGGGTTCATGTGATGAATTGAGCATGCCATGAAATTTGATCAACTAGTATTTCCAGGAATTTTTGTTTGGTTGTGTTTCTGTTTGAATGTACAGTATAATTCAAACTGCTTACCATGTTTAGAACTCGAATAAAATTGATTAACTTACATTTTTTCTGTCATATCCAATCTTATTTAATTTTGAAGTGATGCAGGATAAATCGAACCTAAAACAATCTTTTCAAATGTTTTTGGGTTTGAATTAACATGTATTTTGAGTAGGTATAGTCGACTACAAAACTATTGACTGAAAATGATTGATTTCGAGACATGTGACTTGTTTTGGTTGATATGATTAACGGCTATTTTAAGTTCAATCTTCTCCTATAATAATTTACCTACAAATCTAGGTCTTTTAATCGTCAACAATATAAAGCATATTTTTTATTTTTCTATATGGAGCAAATTTTTAGGGTTCTAATTTTTTTATTTATCTATACCATTGTTTACAATGGAGTCTAAGAGAACATACTTGTGTTGAAAGGAGATGAGGCATGTGAATAGGAAGAGAGAATGCAATTTTCATATTTCATCTTGCCACAGTAGCTGCCCAGATCACTATCCTCCAAAACCGACATCCGATGACTTATCCCAGTAAGTTCAAGTGTGCCCAGTAAGAACATAGTTGCCACCCTTCACCCAACAGAAATACATGGCTTGACCATCATAAAACCTACATAAAGCTTATACCACACCGAAGCTAATTCCATCAGATCCAAGATGTGCTCTGTACCGGGCTCTCTCCTATGCTCCCTACCCAAACTATTCAACCCTAGAAGGCCACCCTCAAACATACCCATCTGATGGCCCACATACACTCCCATAATCCAATGCACAATATCTTGAACTAAGCTCATAACCCCAACCACCAAAGGATATTTACCCAATAATTGTAGAAATCCACCCTTAGACTTTCCAACCCAACCCAAGGCCTCATAGACACAACAAACAACCCTGCCCAGAACGGTATAACCCAAATAATTTTAAATTTACAACACATGGTTTTATTGATTTTGTATTGTTTTGATGAAGTGAAGTGATATTGAGGCAATGGAAAGTAACTACAGGTTGAAATCGGTTTCTTTATTGTTGAATTTCGTTCATAGATACCTTGTGTTCCTTCTCTGTATTGTGTACTAAAGTTGATTATTGAATTTGTAATAATATTTCCTATTTATTTAGTGGGTTTATTTAATGTTGCAGCATTTCCAGACTATGAGCCTTGCAACTTGGGAACTGGTAAAGGAACATCTGTTTTAGAGATTGTGGTGGTGTTCGAAAAGGCCTCAAGCCATGTATGTGATTTTAGTCTTTCTTTTCTACGGAATTTAAAGAAAAGATCAAACAATTCCTAAAAATATACATGGGTCAAACTTGGATACGTAACTAAGATTAATTTTTCGTGGCACAAAACTTGTGCTATAGAAGTCTATTTTTATTTTGTGGTAGAAAAAAGTGCCACTAAAAGTTTAATAACTTTGTGCAGCACATTAAAAATAGTGCCACTAAAAGGATTTAGTGTCACCACTTCTAGTGGCACTTTTTTTGTTTGCCACACAATCTTCAAGAGGTTTCTAGTGGCACTTTTTTGGCCTTTTGAGGCACTTCTTGTATACCATTAAATGATATTTTATTTGTAGTGCATATATCATAGGACATCTAGTATATGTATTTAAAAGATCATTGATGGCATAATATGCATATGTATAAATCAACTCTCAATCCATTTTTGTTGAAACTTAGTTAATGCAAATCAATTTTATGATAGAGGACTCATTAATTCATATAATTTTTAAATTTATTGCCTAGTATTATTCAAATTAAAGTATTTAAGTTTTTTTCTTAAATTCAAATTAAATTATTCAATCAAATCAAATATTATTTCTATGCTTTAAGATACCAATTAAATATAATCAAATTCATATACATGAATGTTAACAAATTAAAATTTTAATCATTTAGAAACATCATGTCACACCCCGAGCCGGCGGGACGGATCGACTTCCCCGCCGGGCGGAAGGTTCTCGGGGCGCGATATCGTGAGTGATAATCGTGATGATCATATTGTTTACATAGCATCAATGTTAAGAATAATTAAAGCACAATAAACATTAAACTAGGATTACAAAGTTAAATTTACAATATCAATTTCAGTAATTTAACCCGGTAAACCTATCAAAAGAATCAAATGTTTTCTATCTTGTAACTGTACAAGACATCCAAAAGTGATTCGTATTAATAACAAAATATGTGCTTCCAAAAGTCAAGTAGGTCCACTATCTCGGCAGCCTAGTATGCAATCCAAAAGCCTTAGCCTATTCCTGTGCGTCACCTGAGAAAGCATGTAAGAAAACAAAGTCAACACAATGGTTGGTGAGTTCATATAGTTTAAAAGTTTAAAATAGCTTTAGCAAACCTCATTCCGTAACAACCTTAATCTCATTAACATCACATGTAATATCCAATTCGGTATGCTTATATATAGGGCATATGAACAGTCGAACTTACCGCCCGCCCAGCCAACATCCCACCACATACTAAATCACATATGACATTGTTGTTAATGATAATTAAGCATTTTACCTACCATTCAATCAAATCTTCATCATAGCTTTAGTATACTGTTTCAAATTTTACAAGTTTATAGCATTCATGTGTATTAGCTTTAGAGTAAGTTGTATAAGCATCAATGTTTCACACATCATAGTTTAGCATTCACCAATCTCATGCGTGGGTACAAGCTCTGCTCTAGCAGTGTTTAGCATTTACGTAGCCCACGGCTAGATACAATCTCTGCTCTAGCAGTGTATAGCCATTACGTACCTCATGAATTGGTTTAAGCTTAGCATCCGAATAGTCTAGCAATTACGTGTCTCCTATACAAAGATACAAGCTCTGCTCTAGCAGTGTTTAGCAATTACGTATCTTATACATAGACACAAGCCGTGCACACACAAATAGTTTAGCATTTACATATCTCATATAAGCAGACACAAGCCTTGCTCTAGCAATGTTTGGCAATTACATGTCTCTTATATAGATAACAGCTTAGCATCGTCATAGTTTAGCTTCCACGTATATCAATGCATGGGTACAAGCTCTGCTCTAGCAGTGTTTAGCAATTACGTAATCCATTATTAGATACAAGCTTAGCATTTCGCACACAATCATAGCTTCGAGCATATCGTTCAGGCATTAGCATATAGTTTGAGCACATAATCCATAACATTAGCATCGTGTATATAGTTTAAGCATAGAGTTTATAGCATAAGTCTTGAGCATATAGTCTGAGCATTTGGTTTATAGCATAAGTATCAAGCATCTAGTTTGAGCTTCAAGTTTATAGCAAAAGCATCGAGCATGTAGTCTGAGCATAGAATTTGAGCATAAGCATATAGTTTAAGTCTTAGTCTTTAGCTTCCAAATAAGAATTTCAAGCATAAACGTCTGTATAAGCATCATGATTATGTTTAAAATCATTAGTAAACATTTCAATATTTTCTTAAAATGTATAACATGCTTCTCAGTCCCGAAGTAAAAAAAATGTTTGAAAAGGGACAAATGAACTCACCTTGTATTGGAAGTGGTTGACTAAGTAAAACAAGAATACCCGCGCTCGTTGTTGTGTATGTAGTAATATTCACGATCCTATACTGATTTCATGTTGTTTGCCACTTATAAGTACGAGTTGTAATAATTTGTTTTCGTGTATGTGTTAGCCCTAAAGTAGGCTAACACTTGTGAGGCTTGGTTCTCATTCGGCCCTAAGTTACTTATTATAGAGGTTTGTGACACTTAACCCAATTAGTTTAATGTTAGCTTTCTGTTCATTTGATTTGATCATTGTCCTCATGTAACACCCCGACCGACGGCGGAATCATCGGGATGCCACGAGGGATGTGTAGATTGTTCAAAAGCTCATGGGCATCTAAATCATATCATCAAATATCATTTAATCAACCACAATAATTACACAAAAATCATGTTCATCATAAAACAAGTACATCAGTTACACAAAAGAATTAGTTAAACTAACTAAACTCTAATCGCCAGAAATTTAGTTAATTAACTAAGTCCAAGATCCTATATGATGATGATGTCCAAAAATAGAAGAGATCCTCTCTTCATTCCTACTTGTCTCCATCACCTGAAACATGTAAGAAAATCAAGTGTCAACTACAAAACTAGTTGGTGAGTAATCATAAGTTTTTATATTTTAAAAATGTTTTAGTAAAATGCGTTTGAAAGTTTATGCTTAAAATGGTTTTATAAATTGCTTTGTTTAAAACGGGTATAAAACTTATGATCTTCTTGAGAAAATCCATATGAATACCTGTATGAGATAATCCAACACACATCCATCAATTCAACAGCCAAACACATACACAATCACATAAACACATAACCAAATCAATCATAGCCATTCACAAATAATCATAATCAAATATAGGCAATCAATCCACAACAAATCAACCAAACTCAATCAATCATATTCTCAATCAATGTTCGTGACTATACATGATTCCTTATGTATTTAACATAAGTTAGATACATGAATCATGGAGTGGTCGCTAACCACATGACTATACATGAAGTCAAAGCAATTAACCGAAGTCAAGAGCAATACTTCACAGATGTGGAAACCCTCCACGTGACAATACATGAAGTCAAAACAAATAACCGAAGTTAAAAGTAATGATTTCACGGAGTATGAGACAATACATGTAATCTTTGTTATTCACCGAAGTCAATAACAATGTTTACACGGATTTATAATAATCAGTGATAATCCATAATAATGATAATTCATAATAGTGAATATCATAATGATAAACAGGTATTATCCTTGTGTTATCAAAATAATATTTAAACCGGTATACATGTTTCACCTCCGAGTTTTAAAACTAAAACAGTTTAAAGAAAGGGAGGTTATGAGAACTCACCTGAAGTCCTTAGAATTCGTGTTCTCGTATTATGCGCGCTCGCGTAGATAAACTCAATCAACTCAGATATCTGTAATCAGTGTGTGTTTTCATGTTCATAAGTTCTTATATTAGACCATGGTTAAGTGTTCCATTATATTCTGACATTAGTTAATTAGGTGTATAAAAACTTAAGTTTATCACTCAAGTTACACAATTTCTAACTATTGTAAATCTTAATTTCATTTTTTTTTTAAAATAAACTTAAGATTAGTTAGCTTCACTTATTAATGATAATGCCTATTGTGAACCCTTGTATGTACACCCCTCCTAGTTATGTACACTTAAAGATATTAGCAGTTATTATATCAATATTTATTTCAATAATGCATGCATGTTTAATCAAGATGTCCCTTAAAATCGAGGTCATTAAGATTTCTTTGTCGGTTTTAAGAAATCATACTTGAGTTGATATTACAATGTATTCGATTTATATATTACTTCACAATTAAATTAAATTCATTAGTGAGAAAAGCATTCTTAATATAATCCATGTATACATAATCATGCCCTCATTTAACCTCTACCCCTTAGTTAAATCAAGATTAAGTTTTCAACCCCATGATGGCAGCGAACCCTTAACCCAAAGGGTTAGGTTCGGCCGAATGAATAAGAAGGGTTCGGTCAAGTAAAAGTTAGAGGGTGCGGCCATGCAAGCTTAGGGTTCGTTCAACATGGTTATGAAGGGTTCGACCATCAGGTTCGTTCCCCATGGTCGTGGCTAAAGGTTCGCTAGTTAGGTCACCAGAAAGTTCGTGAACCTAAGATGGTTCGGCAACAGCAAGGAAAAAGGGTTCGCTGTCCCTAAGTTCGGCCAATATGGCTAAGTAGGGTTCGCCTCTTAAGGGTTCGTAGCTCAATGGTTCGTGACTAGCTAAGGTAGGTTCGCTCATGCCAAGAGTTTGTAGGGTGGCTAGGGTTCGGGAGTGGCGGCAGAGGGTTCGGCCTCCACGAGAGTTCGCCGCTGGCTGCATTCACAGGTTCGCCGACCTGTGAGGGTTCGGCCACCTGCTTCTTGTTACGAACCCACTGTTCATCATCATCCTCGAATCCTAAGTGTTTACAGGTTCATTCATGGCTTCCTTAGGTGAAGACTAGCTCGATTAACACTTGAAAAGTTCAGAATTTATGCAATAGTTGGCGATTATCATCATATGAAAACCCTTTTACAAAACCGAAAGAAAAAGTCCAGATTTACCTCGAATGATCAACCAAACGTAGGATTTTCTTGTACTTTCTTGTTCTTCTCGATTCCCCGGTCGTTTAGGCTCCGAGATCTCTTGAATCCGTTAAGATTTGAAGGATTTATGGTAGAGAGAAGGTGGTGATTGTGAAAGTGACGAAAATTAGAAGTTAGAGAGAGAGTGAAGGTTTAATAAATGAAGAAGATGATGTCTTTCATCTTCTTTATACCCGTCGTGTCACCGCGTGATCGGTCTCGTTTATTTGCGATAAATTTCTCAAATTTCACGGTTTTGTTCGTAAATATATTAAAAACCTTTAAGTGTTTAAGTAATCACATTTCGTTATAAATAAAGTGAATTTAAATAAACTCGTTTAAATAAGAGATCATTATTTATTTTAGTAAAATCAATGATTTAAATAATTAATCTATTCGAATTTGTTTTAGGTTGTGATTCCTAATAAATATTTTTAGTTTTTATTTATCAATTTAATATCGTTAAATATTATTTAATTATCTCATCGAAACGCGTTACTCGCGTACGTATTCGTAAAGATCGTCACCTTTGCGAATCCGATGCTCGTACCGTATTTCGATTTGATTTATTATTTATGGAATATCGTTTCAGTATATTATTCTTAATAATTATATTCGTGTGAATCGTCACTCACGCGAATACATTATTAAGTTAATATTTCTGAATTAATATTCGCGCTTAGATAATGCCCGTAACCTCACCATCGCGTAATCAATTCTCATTATTTATTAACTTTACCATTATCATTTTCCCAAACCAAAACCCACTAAACCCTAGTCACTGACACATCCATGATAGACCGAAATATGCATATGTATAGGGCATATGCAGAGGTAGATCGCAACCTCCCCTACACCGTCCCACCGCTATTTCGATAAACCATGACCATGTGTCCTTGACTACGTTTAGCAACCATAACATAACAAACTCCCAATTCCACCCCAAAACCATTCTCAAACCATTAATCCATAATCATCAGTAATAACACTGCGATAAACTCTATGGGTCTGTTCAGTTAAATTTCAACTAAACTTCCCAAGGTTTACGCGTATAATATATTATAAAATCATGCATACCAGTAACAGTGACAATATCAGCAAAGTCAAACAATAATATCATAATCAATAATATTCATAAATCTCCGGTCGTACAGTACAATCGTACGGATGTACGGATGTACGGATGTACGGACAACCGAAAGTACAGTGATGTTACAGTCTCCCCTAGTTAAAGGAATTTCGTCCCGAAATTCAACTTGGAGTGACCGTAGTAAATAAATGTGGGTACTTAAGCTTCATCTGATCTTCCCGCTCCCATGTGAATTCTGGACCCCGCTTCGATTCCCAACGTACTTTGACAATTGGAATTCTACTGCGTTTGAGTTGTTTAATCTCCCGATCCATTATCTCCACTGGTTTTTCAACAAAGTGCATGGTATCATCGATGCGGATGTCATCGAGTGGTACCTGAAGATCCTGATCAGCTAAGCACTTTCTTAGATTGGACACGTGAAACGTCGGGTGCACATTACTAAGTTCAGGAGGAAGTTCCAATTTGTAGGCCACCTTCCCGATCCGTTCAAGAATCTTAAAAGGGCCAACGTATCGTGGAGCAAGCTTCCCCTTTTTCCCAAATCGAACAACGCCCTTCCAAGGCGACACTTTAAGTAATACCATATCTCCCACATCAAACTCTAAAGGTTTTCTTCGTTTATCCGCGTAGCTCTTCTGTCGACTGCGAGCAGCTAACAGATTGTCGCGGATCTGGCGGATCTTGTCAGTCGTTTCCTGAATAATCTCAGGACCAGTAATCTGCGAATCGCCGACCTCGGTCCAACAAATAGGCGACCGACATTTCCTGCCATAAAGAGCTTCAAACGGCGCCATACCAATGCTCGCGTGATAACTGTTGTTATACGAGAACTCAACCAACGGTAAATGGCTATCCCAGTTGCCACCGAACTCGATGACACAAGCTCTCAACATGTCTTCTAATGTCTGAATCGTCCGCTCCGTCTGACCATCCGTTTGAGGATGATAGGCAGTGCTAAGATCCAGTCTTGTTCCAAAGGCTTCATGAAGTGATTCCCAAAATCGTGCCGTGAAGCGAGCATCACGGTCCGATATTATACTTAAGGGAATACCATGTCGACTAACGATCTCATCAATGTAAATACGAGCTAACTTCCGCACAGGGTAAGTTTCGCGTATCGGTAAGAAATGAGCCGACTTAGTCAATCTATCAACAATAACCCATATACTATCTTTACCGTTCCCGGTACGTGGAAGTTTAGTAATGAAATCCATAGAGATATTCTCCCACTTCCACATCGGTATTTCAGGTTGTATTAACAATCCAGAAGGTCGCTGGTGTTCCGCCTTGACCTTTGCACAGTTAAGGCACTTAGACACATACTCAGCAATATCCTTCTTCATTCCAGGCCACCAGTACAAGCCCCTAAGGTCTTGATACATCTTATCAGCGCCCGGATGGATTGAGTAACGAGATTTATGAGCTTCATCCAAAATCAGCATCCTAAGATCACCCCTGTTCGGTATCCACAACCGATTCAAATAATACATCAAACCGTCATCCTTAGTTTCCAATAAAATTTCAGCCCCGCAAGACATCTCATTTTTCAAGTTATCCTGAGCTAATGAGAGTTGCTGGGCTGTGAGAACATCATTACGGAGATTAGTGTGCACTCGGACACTATGGATCTGAACTTGACTTTTGCGGCTAAGCGCATCTGCTACTACATTCGCTTTGCCAGGATGGTAGCGAATTTCACAGTCATAATCATTCAACAGTTCAACCCACCTCCGTTGTCTCATATTGAGCTCTTTCTGATTTAGAATATGTTGCAAACTTTTATGATCAGTAAAGACTACACACTTGGTGCCATAAAGATAATGTCTCCATATCTTCAAAGCAAACACGACTGCACCAAGTTCCAAGTCGTGTGTAGTGTAGTTCTTCTCATGAATTTTCAATTGTCTTGATGCATAAGCCACGACCTTTCCCCGTTGCATGAGAACACAACCGAGACCTAGGTTGGATGCATCACAATAAACTACAAAATCATCATTTCCATCAGGCAGTGTCAAGACAGGAGCATCACAAAGTTTCTGCTTCAAAGTCTGAAATGCCTCTTCTTGCTTTGGTCCCCACTCGTATGGCCTATTCTTCTGAGTCAAAGCAGTGAGAGGGACGGCAATTCTGGAGAAGTTCGATATAAACCGCCGATAGTAACCGGCAAGTCCAAGGAACGATCGAATCTCCGTCGGTGTCTTCGGTGTACTCCAATTCTTCACAGCATCAATCTTTGCAGGATCTACGTGTACACCATACTCGTTGACTATGTGCCCCAAGAATTGAACTTCCTTAAGCCAGAATTCACATTTAGAAAATTTGGCATACAGTCGCTCCTCTCTTAGGATCTCCAAAACCAACTTAAGGTGTTTCTCGTGTTCTTCCTTAGTCTTTGAGTAAATCAAAATATCATCAATGAATACAATCACAAATTTATCCAAGTATGGCCTGCAAACACGGTTCATGAGATCCATGAAAACCGCAGGTGCATTGGTAAGAGCGAAAGGCATTACCAGAAATTCATAGTGGCCATATCTTGTTCTAAAAGCTGTCTTGGGAATATCATCATCATGTACGCGAAGCTGATGATACCCAGACCTAAGATCGATCTTTGAAAACCATGCCGAGCCCTGAAGCTGATCGAAGAGATCATCGATGCGCGGCAGTGGATATCGATTCTTGATAGTCAACTTGTTCAATTCGCGATAGTCGATGCACATCCGGAATGACCCGTCCTTTTTCTTGACAAATAGGACCGGTGCACCCCATGGCGAATGGCTCGGGCGAATGAATCCTTTGTCAGTCAGCTCTTGTAGCTGGCTCGCCAATTCTTGCAACTCCGAAGGCGCAAGTCTGTAGGGAGCTTTGGCGACTGGGTTCGCACCAGGTACTAAGTCGATTCGGAACTCAACTTGACGTTCTGGTGGAAGACCCGGCAAATCATCTGGAAATACTTCTGGAAAATCTCGTATCACTGGAACATCTTCAATCTTCTTTCCTTTCTCTTTCTTTTCCACAATGTGAGCTAGAAATGCTATACATTTCTTTCTAAGGTACTTGTGTGCTTTAGTACAAGACATTAACTTAAGACCTTTACTAGCAGTTTCTCCAATTATTCTCAAAGTTTCACCCGATGCTAAAGGAATACGAATATATTTCTCATGACAAACAATCTCCGCTCTGTGGGTGGCTAACCAATCCATGCCTATGATAACATCGAAGCTACCAAGATGCATAGGTATGAGATCAATTGGGAAAACGTGATCATTTAAGTTCACCGTACATCCAACGATAATAGTGTCAATATCAATAGTGTTTCCGTCAGCCACTTCCACGTTAAACGGTTTATCTAAATATGTACGTGTTCTACCAAGCAAGCATTCAAAATCATATGAAACGAAACTCCTATCGGCACCAGAATCAAATAAGACAGATGCATAAGAGTTGTTGATCAGAAATGTACCGTTGACCACATCCTGGTTGGCTTGAGCAGCTGGAGCATTCAGTTGAAAAGCCCGGCCTCTTGCCACCCTTTGATTATTCCCGGTCAACTTTGGGCATTGATTCCTGAAGTGACCCACTTCACCACACTCATAACAGGCTCTTGCCTGTGCCTGAGGTACCTGGCGAACGGGTACAGCTGGTATAGGTTGTGCATGAGGAGCTGGCAGTGCAAGCGGTGCATGTTGCAACCTTTGTGCTTGCGGTGCACTCCGACAAACATTAGCAAAGTGACCAAACTTGCCGCAGTTGTTGCAGACGCGACATGGCAAATTTGGTGTGTGATGATAACGGCAGGTGTTACACTGAGGAGTGTTCCCAGTGAAATTCCTGGCAGTTGAATGGTTTGATGATTGCTGCGCAGACTTCGCAGCAGGTACAGTTACCATAAAGTTCCTATTCTTTCTCTTCTTGTTGCTGCTTTTGGATGAACTAGCAGCTTCAGACTTGACTTCAGTTTTGACTTCCTTTGTAGCAGTCTTGGTGTCAGTCTTCTTGTATCCTTTCCGAGTAAGTGTTCCATTCTTCACGTGATTATCAGTAAGGGTTGCAGATAATCGGATTGCAGCCTCAAGTGTCTTGGGATTGCTCCCGTAGACTGTATCCTGAATCTGTACCGGCAGTCCGCCGATATATTTCTCAATTGCCCTTTCCAAGGGTGTCACCATGTGAGGTACCAGTAAGCTATACTCATGGAATTGAGTATTGTAGAGGACATTCTCGCCACTATCTTGTTTGAGTTCCCAGAACTCAGTCTCCAGTTTCCTCATCTCGCTTCGAGGACAGAATTCAGTGGTCATCAAGTTCTTGACCTCAGTCCACGTCAGTGCGAGTGCAGCATCCACTCCCCTAGTTCGCTTTTCCCCATTCCACCAAGTCAGTGCTCTCTTTTGGAAAACACTGGTGGCATAGCGGACTTTCAGATTCTCGGGACATTCGCTGTTGATGAAGGTGTTCTCCATACTCTCGAACCACTGCAGCAGACCAGTGGCCGACTCAGCACCCGTGAATTTCAGGGGATTACAGGAATTGAAGTGTTTGAATGTGCAAGTTGTCTGGTTTGCACCACCTCTGTTCTGGTTAGCATTCTGGTTAGCCTGAGTCAGTTGACTAACCAATCCAGAAATAAGTGTGGCTAACTCTTGTATGCCGGAGTTGGCATTACTGTTGTTAGTCTCCCCATTGTTCGAGTCATCTTCGTTGTGACGGCGAGGCGGCATGTTTCTGAAGGAAATAGAAACATGTTACTACCGTTTACAACGTAAGTCACACAAACAATGTTTAAATGAGTTCATTAGACAATTAGGATTACATATAGGAACTATATTTATCTCCTATCTGTCATTAAACTCAGAATGTGCATAATTCCCTATTATTTTTCTAAGTGTCCTAGTCGGTCATAACTAGTGTTAACTAACTATTTCCTAGGTCCTATACATTCCTCACTCTATACTAACACTGACAACCTCCCAATGCAATGCAACAAGCTTATATATAGGGCATATGCAGAGGTAGATCGCAATCTCCCCTACACCGTCCCACCACCGTTCCATTGCACCACGATTATGCCATTGCTAGTGTGTAGAGTGTGTCATGTATTTCACCATAATTCTCACTTCACAAACCTCATCCTTAGTAGGATGATTTTGAGTGAAGTGATCTCTAGTTCCCTTGGACAATTAGGTTTACCAAATGTCTAAGTTCACCTGACATGTAGGCTTGCCTATTTCTAAGTTCACCTAATGTCTAAGTTCACCTGACATTAAGTTTCCCCCAATTGTCTAAGTTCACTAAAATCCATGTCAATCCCAATGTCAATAATCTTTAATAAGGGTTCATATCATCACAAAGTGCTCTTATTGTCACTAGGTGTTCATATCTTCCCTATAGTTTAACCTCATCCAGTGTCCATACCATCACTAAGTGTTAGTATCATCACTATGCGTTTATATTATCATCAAGTGTCTATATCATCTCCCAAGTCCATATCACATCACTAATCGCTCATTATCTTTCGTTAATCCTATGCACCCTACGTGTCCAATCTGTGTGTTTCATAAGTGAGTTTATAAATATTCATCAAGTATAATCATCCATGAACCAATCCCAGTCAATCCATCAAACATATCATCAACAGTCCACAATCATATCCTCTCAAACCCTCCTAGTAAGGTCCTAATAATATCCTAAGTTCCTGACACTGACAGACCCCCGATATACTTCAAATGGTATATGTATAGGGCATATGCAAGAGTAGGTCGCAACCTCCCTTACACCGTCCCACCACCTTTGTAGTATACCACGAGTGTGTCCTTGTCTGGTGATCAATAGATCTAACAGATAATTCCTAAAGCAATTAAATTCCTAAGCAATTAATTTTCCTAAACAAATAATTTCCCAAACGGGTAGTTCCCACATTCTTCAATACTGACATCCACCTAATGCACCGTAAATGGTATATATATAGGGCATATGATAAGGGTCGGTCGCAACCGCCCAAACCACCGTCCCACCACCTTTACGATACACCACGTGTATGTCCTTATCGAATCATTAGGGCACAAGTAGAACAAGTAAGCAGTATTTATAATTCAGATGTATAACAGGAGTTCAGTTAACATGTAGTAAACACATAAGCATGAAATCCTGAATATACTAACTAGTGTATGAAATTAATTCATACTAGGGTATCCTACGGTTATAGACTAGGTCAACCATTTCTAGTAACCTAATTCCCTATAACCCAGGCTCTGATACCAATCTGTAACACCCCGACCGACGGCGGAATCATCGGGATGCCACGAGGGATGTGTAGATTGTTCAAAAGCTCATGGGCATCTAAATCATATCATCATATATCATTTAATCAACCACAATAATTACACAAAAATCATGTTCATCATAAAACAAGTACATCAGTTACACAAAAGAATTAGTTAAACTAACTAAACTCTAATCGCCAGAAATTTAGTTAATTAACTAAGTCCAAGATCCTATATGATGATGATGTCCAAAAATAGAAGAGATCCTCTCTTCATTCCTACTTGTCTCCATCACCTGAAACATGTAAGAAAATCAAGTGTCAACTACAAAAGTAGTTGGTGAGTAATCATAAGTTTTTATATTTTAAAAATGTTTTAGTAAAATGCGTTTGAAAGTTTATGCTTAAAATGGTTTTATAAATTGCTTTGTTTAAAACGGGTATAAAACTTATGATCTTCTTGAGAAAATCCATATGAATACCTGTATGAGATAATCCAACACACATCCATCAATTCAACAGCCAAACACATACACAATCACATAAACACATAACCAAATCAATCATAGCCATTCACAAATAATCATAATCAAATATAGGCAATCAATCCACAACAAATCAACCAAACTTAATCAGTCATATTCTCAATCAATGTTCGTGACTATACATGATTCCTTATGTATTTAACATAAGTTAGATACATGAATCATGGAGTGGTCGCTAACCACGTGACTATACATGAAGTCAAAGCAATTAACCGAAGTCAAGAGCAATACTTCACAGATGTGGAAACCCTCCACGTGACAATACATGAAGTCAAAACAAATAACCGAAGTTAAAAGTAATGATTTCACGGAGTATGAGACAATACATGTAATCTTTGTTATTCACCGAAGTCAATAACAATGTTTACACGGATTTATAATAATCAGTGATAATCCATAATAATGATAATTCATAATAGTGAATATCATAATGATAAACAGGTATTATCCTTGTGTTATCAAAATAATATTTAAACCGGTATACATGTTTCACCTCCGAGTTTTAAAACTAAAACAGTTTAAAGAAAGGGAGGTTATGAGAACTCACCTGAAGTCCTTAGAATTCGTGTTCTCGTATTATGCGCGCTCGCGTAGATAAACTCAATCAACTCAGATATCTGTAATCAGTGTGTGTTTTCATGTTCATAAGTTCTTATATTAGACCATGGTTAAGTGTTCCATTATATTCTGACATTAGTTAATTAGGTGTATAAAAACTTAAGTTTATCACTCAAGTTACACAATTTCTAACTATTGTAAATCTTAATTTCATTTTTTTTTTAAAATAAACTTAAGATTAGTTAGCTTCACTTATTAATGATAATGCCTATTGTGAACCCTTGTATGTACACCCCTCCTAGTTATGTACACTTAAAGATATTAGCAGTTATTATATCAATATTTATTTCAATAATGCATGCATGTTTAATCAAGATGTCCCTTAAAATCGAGGTCATTAAGATTTCTTTGTCGGTTTTAAGAAATCATACTTGAGTTGATATTACAATGTATTCGATTTATATATTACTTCACAATTAAATTAAATTCATTAGTGAGAAAAGCATTCTTAATATAATCCATGTATACATAATCATGCCCTCATTTAACCTCTACCCCTTAGTTAAATCAAGATTAAGTTTTCAACCCCATGATGGCAGCGAACCCTTAACCCAAAGGGTTAGGTTCGGCCGAATGAATAAGAAGGGTTCGGTCAAGTAAAAGTTAGAGGGTGCGGCCATGCAAGCTTAGGGTTCGTTCGACATGGTTATGAAGGGTTCGACCATCAGGTTCGTTCCCCATGGTCGTGGCTAAAGGTTCGCTAGTTAGGTCACCAGAAAGTTCGTGAACCTAAGATGGTTCGGCAACAGCAAGGAAAAAGGGTTCGCTGTCCCTAAGTTCGGCCAATATGGCTAAGTAGGGTTCGCCTCTTAAGGGTTCGTAGCTCAATGGTTCGTGACTAGCTAAGGTAGGTTCGCTCCTGCCAAGAGTTTGTAGGGTGGCTAGGGTTCGGGAGTGGCGGCAGAGGGTTCGGCCTCCACGAGAGTTCGCCGCTGGCTGCATTCACAGGTTCGCCGACCTGTGAGGGTTCGGCCACCTGCTTCTTGTTACGAACCCACTGTTCATCATCATCCTCGAATCCTAAGTGTTTACAGGTTCATTCATGGCTTCCTTAGGTGAAGACTAGCTCGATTAACACTTGAAAAGTTCAGAATTTATGCAATAGTTGGCGATTATCATCATATGAAAACCCTTTTACAAAACCGAAAGAAAAAGTCCAGATTTACCTCGAATGATCAACCAAACGTAGGATTTTCTTGTACTTTCTTGTTCTTCTCGATTCCCCGGTCGTTTAGGCTCCGAGATCTCTTGAATCCGTTAAGATTTGAAGGATTTATGGTAGAGAGAAGGTGGTGATTGTGAAAGTGACGAAAATTAGAAGTTAGAGAGAGAGTGAAGGTTTAATAAATGAAGAAGATGATGTCTTTCATCTTCTTTATACCCCGTCGTGTCACCGCGTGATCGGTCTCGTTTATTTGCGATAAATTTCTCAAATTTCACGGTTTTGTTCGTAAATATATTAAAAACCTTTAAGTGTTTAAGTAATCACATTTCGTTATAAATAAAGTGAATTTAAATAAACTCGTTTAAATAAGAGATCATTATTTATTTTAGTAAAATCAATGATTTAAATAATTAATCTATTCGAATTTGTTTTAGGTTGTGATTCCTAATAAATATTTTTAGTTTTTATTTATCAATTTAATATCGTTAAATATTATTTAATTATCTCATCGAAACGCGTTACTCGCGTACGTATTCGTAAAGATCGTCACCTTTGCGAATCCGATGCTCGTACCGTATTTCGATTTGATTTATTATTTATGGAATATCGTTTCAGTATATTATTCTTAATAATTATATTCGTGTGAATCGTCACTCACGCGAATACATTATTAAGTTAATATTTCTGAATTAATATTCGCGCTTAGATAATGCCCGTAACCTCACCATCGCGTAATCAATTCTCATTATTTATTAACTTTACCATTATCATTTTCCCAAACCAAAACCCTTCTAAACCCTAGTCACTGACACATCCATGATAGACCGAAATATGCATATGTATAGGGCATATGCAGAGGTAGATCGCAACCTCCCCTACACCGTCCCACCGCTATTTCGATAAACCATGACCATGTGTCCTTGACTACGTTTAGCAACCATAACATAACAAACTCCCAATTCCACCCCAAAACCATTCTCAAACCATTAATCCATAATCATCAGTAATAACACTGCGATAAACTCTATGGGTCTGTTCAGTTAAATTTCAACTAAACTTCCCAAGGTTTACGCGTATAATATATTATAAAATCATGCATACCAGTAACAGTGACAATATCAGCAAAGTCAAACAATAATATCATAATCAATAATATTCATAAATCTCCGGTCGTACAGTACAATCGTACGGATGTACGGATGTACGGACAACCGAAAGTACAGTGATGTTACACCTCATTTGCAAATATTCTGTGAAACCAAACCTTAGACTGTAGGAAGTTCATTAGTTTTCAAACATTATCACCATATTAGTAGTTTAAGTTGTTAATCCCAAGAAATTTTGTGTTAAGATTCACTATTGCAATCGTTTGTCCTAGTTCAACTCAGGTGGGCCGAAGTCAACTTAGGCCGAATGTAGATGGTCCTTGGGCCGTTTGTGTCTTGTGGGCTTAGGCCAATTATCATGGATCATTAGCATGTGTGTGGGCCGAATAGGTTACATGGGCTTATTCTAGTTGGAGTGGTTGAGCCATGTGGACGTATGGGCCAATTTATTGGGCCGAGACTCGTCATGAACCAACCCATTCAAATGAGCCGTAGCAAACGAAATGGGCCGATTAGCATCACTCAAATCAACTTAGTTGGTTGGGCTAGTCTAATCATAGGTTGGGCCAAACCACAACACCGTGGGCCTCCTACATCCCTCGGTCCGGTTCTCTTGGGCCAAATGAAGTAACTTGGGCCTTGTGTGTGGGTAAACTAAGTCTTTGGGCCGAACAAGGGAGACTGGCTATCAAATTTTAATCGAAAATAATGGACTTGTGAAAGTGGGTTGGTGTTGGGGTTCGATGGCCCCATGGATCATGTCCGATCACCATGAGGCAGCGAACCTATTAGCCATCCCACTAAGGTTTGTGAGTAGGCATATGGTTGGCGAACCCAAGGTTCCATGGTGAGGAAAGGTTAGGCTCTCAGACGGGTCGTCTTAGATGGTTTCGCAGCTCTCTTCCTGGTTATGAAACGAAACAGGTCCGTAGTCCTTGAGTCCATCACAAGGGTTCGGTTAAGGTTTGCCAGCCTTGTCCAGGGTCGGATCTGGGAAGAGGAGGGTTCGCCTATGAGTGGGTTCGTCTTACACGGTTAGGTTCGGGGAACTAGGGGTTCGTGAAAGCCGAAGGTTCGGCTCCCGAATGGTTCGCCACCTTTGTAGGTTCGGCTAGGGTTTGCTCGGCTCCCTAGGTTCGCGTGTGGATGGCAGGTTCGTAGGGCCTCGGCTAACTCCAAAGGTTCGGCCCTTCGTGGGGTAGGTTCGCCAACCGTAGGGTTCGGCCATGGCACCAACAGGTTCGGCCGGTTGTGGGTTTCTCACGAACCCTGACTTTCCATCATCTTCTGCCTCGGACCAAGTAGACCCAGGTGGTTTCCAAGATTAAGGTTACACGACAAAGAGGTGAAGTGTTCGAAAGATGGTGACCTAGGAACGGTTTCATGTGGGTGAGTCGAACTACACTTAGAAAACCCTATTTTTGTGGGTTTTCTTTCGTCATTACCTCGAAAATGGCTGGGTAACTTCATATATCCCGTGTTTTTCTAGGTAGAGGAGGTGAAGAGCTTCAAGTGGACACCAAGAACGCCCGATTTCGTTGAGAAACGCCCAAGATATCGCGCTTTGAAGCTTGAATTCTTGTGTGAAGGTGGGTGGCCGGAGATGGCTTTTAGAGAGAGAGTGGAAGATGAGAAATGAGTAAATATTGCCGCATTTAGGGTTTAAATACCCCGAGGGTATTCAGGTTCGTTTCGGTTTCTCGGTTCACGTTACGCGCATTTTTAGTAATTTTAAATAAAAGGGTTTGTTTTTAAATGTTTGTAATGTGGTTATTTGTATTAAATCTCTTAATTTATTTCCCTTTTGAATTATCTATCGTAATTTGTTATTCTAAGCGTCTTGTTAACTTGTTTGCGTTTTTATTAAAATAGTTTATTTTAAATTTAATTCTGATGAGTTTCAAAATTGTAAAACAGAAAATATTATATTTTCTTAGTTTTATGATCGTTCGTATCGTTTTCGTTTCGTCAGAACGCGTCACCATCACGCGTATTCGTTCGAATCGTCATTCGATCGAACACGAAGATGGTTTGGCTTTCTGATTCTTGTTTTATACTTTCCAGTCATTATGTCAGAACTTTAAACTTTCAGATTTATCCGTACAGATCGTCACTTGTACGAATAATTCGTCGGTTTAGCATTATGTAACAACAACCGTTATAGTTTCGTTCTGTTTAACGTCGCATACGTTTATACATAATAGCATCAAATCAAACATGTGTGTACCTGTTCAGTGTTGTCTAATGTGTTTCTGACTGTTTAAACCATAAGGTTTAACTCAGATTTTAGAATAATTGCATAACAGTTTAATGTCAAGCATCAAGTGTCAATAGTATGTACATAATTCGCGTGGGGTGTACCTGAGTTACTGTGCAATTTACTGTTCCGGTAATGATTCTGGCATAGATGTCACACATCAAATTAAATAAGTCAAAATTCTATCATTTTTCATAAAACTTGGATACAATTTTCAAAGATTTTAATTTTTTTAACAAATATCAAAATGTGAAAGTTTACAAAAACAAAAATTAACCTAAAAATAAAAACAAACTTTCAAATGTTATTTTTCAAAATCTTTCTTTCATAATTGATCATCCCAAGCCCCTCTACAAGAGAAGAGAAATAAGCTGAATCAAAAGCTTTTGTGAAAACGTCTGCAATGTTGTCAACAGTATTAGTTTTCAAAAGTTGGATTAACTTTTTCTCTACACAATCTCGAATAAAATGATGATGAATATCAATGTGTTTTGTTCTTTTATGTGAAACATGATTTTCAGTAATGGCTACTACGGCTGTATTATCAACAAAAATACGAGTTGTTAAATATTTTAAATAATAATATCGCATTTGTTGTTGAATCCACAAAACTTGTGAACAACAACTTGAAGCAGCAACATACTCAGCCTCACATGTAGACATGGCTACAGTAAGTTGCTTCTTACATTGCCAGGTTACCTGTTTATTGCCAAAAAATTGACAACCCCCTGTTGTTGACTTTCTATCAAGATTACAGCTACCATAGTCAGAATCTGAAAAAGTTATAAAGTCCATGCTATCATCATAAGGCTACCATAGTCCAATACTTGGTTTTCCCTTCAAATAGCGAAAAATTCGTTTCACAGCCTTAGTATGTGAATTAGGCTTTGCCTGAAATCTAGAACACAAACAAACTGTAAACATGATGTCAGGCCGAGATGCAGTTAAGTACATTAAGGAACCAATCATTGAACGATATAGATTTTTATCAACATCTATATCATTCTCATCATTCCCTAAATTATGATAAGTACAAATAGGAGTAGAAATTGATGTACAATCATTTATCTTGAACTTGTTCAAGTTGTCATGTACATATTTACTCTGATGTATGAATAAGTCGTCCTTCTTCTGATCTACTTGAATTCCCAGAAAGAAAGCTAATTCTCCCATTGCACTCATTTCAAATTTCAGCTTCATAACCGCTTCAAAATCCTTTCATAATTGTTCATTTATAGCTCCAAAGATAATATCATCCACATATATCTTAACAATCAAAATGTCATCATCCTTCTTTAAGATAAACATAGTACTATCAAGCTTCCCCCTTTGAAAAACCATTGTCCAATAGATGTGTTGACAATGTCTCATACCACGCCCTAGGTGCTTGATGTAATCCATGCAAAGCCTTATCCAAACGATAACACTTAGTAAGATTATTTGGATCTTCAAACCCATGTGGTTGAGCAACATAGACTTCTTCCTTCACTTTACCATATAAAAAGGCACTCTTGACATTTAATTGAAATACTTTGAACTTTTTGAAACTAGCATATGTAAGGAACAATCGAATTGCTTCAATTCTTGCAATAAGAGCATATACCTCATCATAGTCGATGCCCTGCTTTTGATTAAGACCCTGGACAACAAGTCTAGCTTTGTTCCTCACAATGATGCCCTTATCATCCTTGTTATATTTGTACACCCATCTGGCACCTATGGGAATGACATCCTCAGGACAATCTGCTAACCTCCAAACACTAACTTTCTCAAATTGACTCAGTTCTTTTTCCATGGATGTTATCCAAGAAAACTCCTTCAATGCTTTTTTAACATTTTTCTCTATTTGACTTATAAAGCATGAATATAAACATGAACTCATTGTATCCTGAATACTTGATAACGAAACCTCATCTCCTTCTACTTTAGCATGTTGACTCCTCGTTTTGATTCCATAATTCAAATCACCTATGATGTTTTCAATTGGATGATTTATATTAACTCTATGAATCACAATCTCCTCCACAGCTAGTTCTTCTTCAAGATTTGGAATATGTGTATCTTCTTCTGGTAAAATCTCCCCCCTGAATTTCAGATTCAATAATAACAGATGGATCATTAATTGAATTATGAAATTCATCTTCAGAATGCAAATCTTCAGAACTTTCATGTTGTTTGGGAACAAATGAAGAAGAAGAAATATCAGTAAAAATAGGAGAACTCCCTTCTGATGATTCAAGAATAAATCTTGGAAATAAGGAGCTATGAATGTTAATAGTATCACTAAAAGATTCAGAAAGATCATTCAAAGATGAAGGAAACAAGTTATGAAAACAATCAAAGACTGAATCATAATCAAATAGCCATTCTGGACCTTTTCCAGGCAATGTGTCAGTGAATCTACACACAGTGACTTCGTATGCTTCTTCAAACACCCTTGTGGCCAAATTAAGAACTATTTTATTCATGGAGTTAGCTGAATATCCTAAAAATAATCCTTCCACAGCCTTTGGCTCAAATTTTGGAGATGTCATCTTCAAATAAGTACAAGTAGCTCCAAAAGGTTCCAAATGGGCAAGATTAGGCTTTCTTCCTTTAAGTATTTTATATGATATCTTGCCATGCTTCTTGACAGCCAGAACACGGTTTAATGTATAACATGTTGTATTAACCGCTACATCCCAAAAAGTGATCGGAAGATGAGAATCAGCATGCATAGTTCTTACAGTTTTTATCAAAGTACGATTTCCGTTCAGCAACACCATTTTGTTGAAGGGTATATGGAGCAATAAGCTAATGAGAAATACCCTTTTGAATGCAGAACAACTCCAAATTATGATTTTTAAATTCAGTGCCATTGTCACTTCTCAAAAACTTCACATGCGTAGAAAATTCGTTCTCAATCTTGATAATCAGATTCTTCAAAATCTCTGGAGTTTCCAATTTAGCAACTAAACACAAAACCCAAGAAAATCTGGAAAAATCATTAGTAACTACTAAAAAAAAAGATCTTCCACCAATACTCTTAATTGACATTGGACCATCAAGATCCATATGTAACATAGTTAGAGGAGTATTGATGGAAGTATCAACTTTAGGCTTATGTGATTGCCTACACTGTTTTCCCTTTTGACAAGAAATACAATGATCAGTCATCACAAAAGACTGGAATGGAACACCTTCAACTAAACTATTTCGAATCTAAAATTCATTTTACATAAATGAACATGTCCCCATTCTTCTATGCCATGAAATTGAATATTTTTCAGCAGCCTTAGAAAACAAACATGTAAGTTGAGAAGATGAAGTAGCAGAAGACATATCAAGCTCATATGTATTATTGTGCCTTGGAGCAGTCACTACAATCCAATCATCAGGTATCATCACTCCATGCTTTAATATGTAACAAGCTTTGTTATCAAAAATAACAAAATAAGGTTTATCACATACTTGTGAAACACTCAACACATTGTGTTTGAGGTGTTCCACAAAACTGACATGTTCAAAACTTATTCTGTCATTTGATAACACTCCCTCTTTTATGATATATTAACCAATATTTCCAGCAAATTTTACAAATCCACCATTAGTGCGCTTGATGTTTGTCAAGAGATCCAAATTTCCAGCCACGTGTCGAGAACATCTACTATCAATGTAGCATGTATTCGTTCAACTACTTGATAATGAGTCCTGCACACATAAACATAAATAAATTAGAAACTGGAATCCATGTCTTAGGCATATGACTTTTAACATGGATGGAAGAAACATTTTGAATTTCACCAATAGAAACTTTTTCTTTAACAATCCATACTCGATTAGAAATATGTTTGCAAGGAATAGTCTCATTTTAATGATAAATAAATTGTTTGGCTGATGTAATGATTTTTTTGGAACAAATTTTGATCTAACAACATTCGTTAATTTTGAATTTTTCAAATTAGATTTGACATTTTGTTTAACAAATTTCTTTTCCACAAGTGGAAAAGAATGAACAGACTTCACTGATTTGGAATGATGTTTTGATGTTGAACTATGTGCAGTGAATGTTATGGTGATGAAATCAATCAGATTAATTGGATTAGTAGGCATTTTCTTCCTACTCTTCTTGGAATGAACAACATGTGATTGACTATCACACTTTAGTAGACTTATTTACTGAACATTAGACCTTGAACTAGACCTTGTGAAAGTGAAGCTACATATCCATTGCTACCAGACTTCTTAGATTCAACAGATTTATCACTATGAACATTCCAATTTACACATGGAAATTCTTGTGAAGAAGAAGTTTGTGATGAATACATTATACTCTTATTGTTGAAGAAAACAACATTTGATTGACATAATAATTTGTCAATATCCTTTTGATTAGTTTGTTTCTTAACAAAATTATGTTTTCATTTTGTTACCCAATCCTTTTCACATACCTGCTCTGGTTTTTAAAAAATCTTTGAATTAGGTTTCTTAAAAACTGTCACACCCCCAATTTTCAACTAACGGAGTCATACCGTTTGGGACGTGACAAACCAGGATCTCAGATCATTAGACATAACGAAGACCTCTATATGAATTTCAAAACATACTTTGGTCTAAAACTGTAATATCAAAGTTCTAGCGTTGCGGAAATGTTTTTAAAACAAAACAATCAAAACAGTTTGAAAACTGTAAATTACAAAAGAAGGATTCATATGTTCAAATCCAAATGACAGAAATGTAAAACATGCATGCGACTCGATCTCCTAGTCCATGTCTGCTTGCTTGTGTACCTTAGCGTCCTGAGAAAACATTTAATCAAGTCAACACAAAGGCTGGTGCATTACACAGGTTTAATCATTCACAAATGTTTGAAACAACAGTTTGAATATAATGTTTGCAGATAACATAATCACACATGCATAGTCATGATAGCTAGTCATTTATACTATTTACATAAGTGGTCGACACCGAAGCTGACTGTTGCATGCTATCGCATGTTTTGCCTTGCCACTATTGTCTAGCACAAACAATAGTAATGTGAATTGGCTAGTCAAACACTTGCGTAGATCCCATATACCAAGTGAGGTTTGTCAAACCTAATAGATCTATTTCCAACTACCACGCTTTGCACTACGACAAACTAAACGGTTCGAAATGTAAGGACTTGTAATGCTATGTTTGCACTCAATGTAAACAGCTAACTCATGCAAGTGATATGTATCTAAAAGTGTTTGTTGCACATGTTTTTCCCCCAAAACAGTTAAAATAAGAAAGGGGCCGTGTACGCACCTTTGAATGTAGCAGAATGATCAAACACACGTGAACTCGCGTAGATAATCCTTTACGAAAAATCAGTGTTTAATCAATAACGTTGTGTTATTCGGGATGTCGTTTTGCGTTTGAAATCACATATGCGTCAACACACGTATGTTAAATTGTTAAAATCGTGCATACGTAAGTACGCGTGACTTTAAAATCGTTAAATTAAATCATATGGCCGTATACGATTTTATTTAAATACGCGTAATTATACGCGACTACATTTTCAGTGGAAAATATAAATATTATTATTATATTTGCTTCGGGATCTCGTTATGGTTCCAACGCAACTCGAACGGATTAAATCAGAGCTAGAACGAATAAGTTATGGGCTAAAAACCAAAGTTGGTTTTTAAAAATACAAAACCGGTAGAGGCCGGGTTCAAACCCGTGACCTCCTGGTCAACACGCCCAAGTCCAAACCGATCCCTCTATGTTTGATTTCGTGAACATATTCGTTTCCAGACAATCTTAAACACAAAGATTCAGGTTCCCCTTTGTTCCTTACTCGGCCGAACCCAATCGACCTTCGATTTCACTCAATTCAAACCCGATTGATCCCCCAACCATGGGGCTTTTGTCCCATGGATCTAAATGACCTTGTTGGTGGCTTTAATTCGAAACATAAGCCACTATAGCCCGATTAATTGAGTGTAACTGTGTTCGAACCCGAGTTCTATATCCTCTGATTCAAAATCATCAAATCCGTTAATATTAATTCGAAAAACCATAGGATTTTCATTTAACAAGATATTTCAAACGTATCAGTAGGATTTAATTTGATTTTAAAATCCATTATAGTTAAAAGCCCCAACACATTTTTGTTTTAATTTCACGGAATCGATTATCAATCAATTCACTGTTGTTTGATCCAATTAACATAGGATTATCACTAATCGGAGTCTTATGAACCTGTTGATATGAATTGATTTGAATTTTTCTTTCATTCGCATCAAAACCCCCAAACCCGTTTAATATCAAGAACCCTAAACTTGAAATCCATCAATTCGTTATGATTACTTAAAATTATCATAGGTTTTTCATTTAACATGAAGTTGCGAAACTGTGTATGTAGTTTGATTTGATTCTTGAATTCGTTTAGATAGAAACCCCCAAATCATTTTAAAATATGAACCCTAGAATGTGAACTCCTATCATTCGATGTTTAAAACCAAAATTGAGATAGGATTGTTCTTAGTCGGTTGTTTTAGGTCGTGTAGGAGGGATTACTTACGTGTTTTGATATCGAATTAAAGTATCTCGAATTGGGGTTGGAATTCGGCCAAGCTTTAAATCGAATCTCCTGCTCGAACACCTTGGGATCAAATTGTTGATTTTAGTAACCTCTGAATGTGCCGATTATGGGTTCTGTGAACTCAATTTGATGTGTTTTGCTCGATTATACGAATTGTGTAGAGATTATTGACGGTTTCGACGTTTTGGTTATTGTTTGAGTTAAATTCGATTGCTCATGTGTTAATAACGTATGATAATCATTATTAATCATCAATAGCATGATTAAAAGCAATTAATTTCAGTTTTTACTAGAAAGAATTGTGAATTTCGAATTTTTGTGTAATAAACCATACGAATTTTGACTTTAGAAGTCAAAATTTGAGTATTTACCTAATTATAATATAATCTTTTGTATTTGAGATGATAACAACCTTATTTTGTTAGATCAACACCCTTTTTGTTTGTTTCTTTTGATTTTCCCGTTGTTTCTGTTGACTTTCTGGTTAACGAGGTTAACTACAAATTGCCGAATTGTCATATCATCCCCTTGTTGAAGGAATTTTCGTCCCGAAAATTGTTAGATGATAGAAATAGTTAGGAAACTACATGTGAGTTCAAATTGTACGTGTTAGCGTGATGTCTGATCATTCTGTGTGCTTGTGTGTACTCACTCACAAGGTTCAACATTTGAAACATCACACCTAAGTGTGATCATTCTATGTAACTGTTTGTATGCACACCAGTTAGTACACCTAACTGTGACTGTTTGTGTTTGATCATATTGTGCTGTGTAACCTTGCACCTAGTGAGTGTTTGCCACTGTTTGTACTATGTAACCTCGCACATAGAAAAATGTGTGTAACTACTCATGCATGTACCACCATAACATGTAACATATGAAATGTAGCACATAAAATGTAATGTAGCACAAATGTTTGTAACAAAACCAATTGAATAAAGTGTTTGTGCTTACAGTTTGAAATCTGAAATGTTGATGTGTGAAGCATCACGTCATCCCCTTGTTGAAGGAAATTTCGTCCCGAAATTTAACGTGTCTTCACAGTGTTTGTGGTTGTTGTTTTAAACAGATGAGGATATTTCTTCATCATTTGGTCTTCCCTTTCCCATGTGAATTCAGGTCCACATCGTGAATTCCACCGGACTTTGACTATCGGGATCTTGCTTTGTTTAAGTTGTTTGACATCTCGGTCCATGATTTCAGCTGGTTCCTCAATGAATCGTAACTGTTCATCGACTTGTATTTCTTTCAGTGGTACAATCAATGTCTCATCAGAAAGACATTTCGTCAAGTTTGAAACATGAAAGACATCATGAACTCCGCTGAGTTCATCCGGTAACTTGAGTTGATACGCAATCGGACCAATCCTTTTCAGGATCTCAAAAGGTCCTACGTAACGTGGACTAAGCTTCCCGCGCTTGCCAAATCGTATAACACCTTTCCAAGGTGATACCTTTAGAAGAACTCGGTCTCCTACTTGAAATTCCAATGGTTTACGACGCTTGTCAGCATAACTCTTTTGTCGATCCCGAGCCGCTGCCATACGGTTCCAGATTTGAACTATCTTCTCTGTAGTTTCATGTACTAGTTCTGGACCTGTAATCTAACTGTCACCAATTTCAGCCCAACAAACTGGTGAACGACATTTACGACCATACAAAGCTTCAAACGGTGCTGCCTGAATACTTGTATGATAACTGTTGTTGTAAGAAAATTCCACTAACGGTAAATTGTTTTCCCAGCTATCACCAAAATCAATTACACAAGCTCGTAACATATCCTCGAGCGTTTGAATCGTACGTTCACTCTGACCATCGGTCTGTGGATGATATGCGGTACTCATATCCAAACGAGTTCCCAATGACTTATGAAGTGATTTCCAAAAGATGGAAGTAAATCGAGAATCCCGATCTGATATGATGGAAATTGGCACACCATGTCGTGCTACCACTTCCTTGATGTAAATACGAGTCAGTTTCTCCATCTTGTCGGTTTCCTTGATTGCTAAGAAATGTGCAGATTTCGTTAATCGATCGACAATTACCCATATCGTATCACAACCACTCGGTGTACGGGGTAACTTAGTAATGAAGTCCATCGAAATCTGTTCCCATTTCCACATTGGTATTTCTGGTTGTTGCAGCAAACCAGATGGTTTCTAATATTCAACTTTGACTTTTGAAAAAGTCAAACATTTGCTAACGTACCTAGCAATGTCGGCTTTCATGTGAGGCCACCAATACAGTGCCTTCAAGTCATAATACATCTTGTCTGATCCCGGATGGACGGAATATCTAGACTTGTGTGCTTTATCCATCACGAGTTCGCTTAAACCACCATGCAAAGGTATCCACAGTCGATTAATGAAATAACGAATTCCATCAGGTTTAACATCCAATTGTTCTTCCATTCCCCGTAAGGATTCCTGTACCAAGTTATCCTTTTCTAAAGCTTCTAGCTGAGCAATGCGTACCTTGTCAGGTAAGTCAGTATGTATCGTCATCATAAGTGCGCGAACCCGTCTTGTTCCTGTTGTGTCTTTTCTGCTTAAAGCGTCAGCTACCACATTAGCTTTTCCCGGATGATACTTAATTGCGCATTCGTAGTCGTTCAACAACTCAACCCACCGTCGCTGTCTCATATTAAGCTCCTTCTGATCAAAGATATGTTGCAAACTCTTATGATCAGTATAAATGGTACACTTAGTTCCATATAGGTAATGCCTCCAAATCTTCAAAGCAAAAACCACTGCTCCTAACTCCAAGTCATGAGTAGTGTAATTCTTTTCGTGTGGTCGTAGTTGCCTTGAAGCATAAGCAATCACTTTATCACTCTGCATCAACACACATCCCAAACCCTGTGCAGATGCATCACAATACACCACAAAGTCTTCCGTCCCTTCTGGTAAGGACAGAATCGGTGCACTGCAGAGTTTTTGTTTCAATAACTGGAATGCAGCTTCCTGTTTATCCGTCCAGTTATACTTCGTTCCTTTGTGCGTAAGAGTTGTAAGTGGTTGAGCGATCTTTGAGAAACCCTCAATGAATCGTCGGTAATAACCCGCCAAACCAAGGAATTGTCGCATCTCGGTAGGGGTCTTTGGCGCTTCCCAATTCTTAAGCGCTTCAATTTTCGCTGGATCAACATGTATGCCCTTTTCATTGACTATATGACCCAAGAATTGAACTTCTCGCATCCAGAAGTCACATTTTGAGAATTTAGCGTACAATTGTTCTTGTTTCAGTAATTCCAACAGCAATCGAAGATGTTCGGCATGCTCCTCCTCAGATTGAGAATAGATGAGAATGTCATCAATGAAAACTATGACAAACTTGTCAAGATAAGGCTTACAAACACGATTCATGTGATCCATGAATACAGCTGGAGCGTTTGTCAACCCAAATGGCATGACCAAGAACTCATAATGGCCATAGCGCGTCCTGAATACTGTCTTCGGAATGTCTTCTTCTTGAACTCTGAGTTGATGATAACCCGATCTTAGATCAATCTTTGAGTAATAACTCGAACCTTGCAACTAATCGAACAGATCGTCAATTCTGGGTAACGGATACCGGTTTTTGATGGTAACCTTGTTCAGTTCCCGGTAATCGATGCACATACGGAAAGTCCCATCCTTCTTCTTAACAAATAAGACTGGAGCTCCCCACAGTGAAAAACTAGGTCGTATAAAACCCTTATCCAACAACTCTTGCAGTTGTGTAGATAACTCTTGCATCTCTGACGGTGCAAGTCGATAAGGCGCCCTAGCTATCGGTGCTGCATCTGGTGTAAGGTCGATTCGAAATTCCACCTGTCTGATAGGCGGTAATCCCGGTAGGTCTTCTGGAAATACTTCCAGAAATTCACAAACCACTGGGATGTCTTCAATCTTCTTCTCAGCTACCGGCTTCTCAGTTATAAGTGCTATGACTGCTGTATGACCTTTACGCAGACATTTGTGTGTTTTCATACAAGATATGAGATGCAGTGGCGTACCGCTCTTCTCGCCTTGTACATACAATGTCTCTCCATGCGAAAGAGGTATACGAACGATCTTTTCATGGCATACTATTTCAGCCCGGTGTTTGGACAACCAGTCCATGCCAATGACTACATCAAAACTGCCTAAAGTGATAGGCATAAGATCAATTTCTAATGTTTGACCCATCAAATCAAGGATACATCCTTTAACGATTTGTTCAACTATAATTAACTTGCCATCGGCTAATTCTACAGTGTATGGATTTTCTAAGGCAGTGGGACTAACATTTAGCAACTTAGAAAATGAACTAGACACAAAACTCCGGTCTGCACCAGTGTCAAATAGCATAGAGGCATAGTGATTATTTAAGAGGAACGTACCCGTGACAATGTTGGGATCCTCCCGTGCCTGACGTCCTCCAATCACAAATGCCCTGCCCCTAGCACCATTGTTGTTGTTATTGTTGTTGTTATTGGTGCCATTGCCATTTGCATCATTAGTCCCGCCTTTCTTTAGTTGTGGGCAATCCTTTTTGAAGTGCCCCAGCTTACCACACTCGAAACAACCCTTCTGTGCTTTGTTCTGGTTGTTATTTTGATTGTTGGAACTGTTTTGCAGCTCTCCGCGGCAATCCTTAGCTGCATGCCCTCCTTTGCCACACCGTTGACGCTTAAACTTATCACACTGATTCCCAGCATGATGAAACCCACACTTGTTGCACTTTGGGTGTTTACCAATATACTCCCTTGATGATGATGACTGCTGACCACTATTCGAGTTGTGATAAGACTTGTTTCAATCCTGCTTTCGTTTCTGCTGAAAAGGCTGTTGGTTGTAGTTCTTGGTGTTGCTGCTTTCCCACTTTCTCTTGTGGTCTCCCACCTTAGTAGCCGATGTTCGTTTAGGCAGAGTTCCCTGTAACACTGCCTGATCAGTCAGTTGGTGCGCTAAACGAACAGCTTGTTGAATCGTTGTGGGATTTGCAGATGTAACCAATCCCTGGATCTGAGGCACCAATCCTCCTATGTACCTCTCTATCCACTTACTGGCTGGAGTAGCCATGTGAGGTAGAAGTCTGGCCAGTTCATGTGACCGAGTCGTGTACTCCTCGATGTTTGACCCCTCCATCTTAAGGTGCCAATACTCCTCCTCCAGTTTCTGCATTTCACTGCGAGGACAATACTCCTCTTGCAGTAAGGTCTTGAAACCATTCCAAGTTAAGGCATTGGCCTCACCCAATCCCAGAGTTTGAACATTTGAATTCCACCAGGTCAACGCTGGACCCTCCAACGTACCCGTGGCATATTTGACCTTGTTTTCCTCTGGACAGTTACACATTTCAAATACTGATTCCGCTTTCTCAATCCATCGAAGGAGTCCAATGGCCCCCTCCGATCCTTTGAAATTATGTGGTTTGCAATCCAAGAACGTCTTGAATGTGCACACTTGTGGGTTCACCAATCCCCCTGTTGGACCCTGAGGTCCTGTTGTATGGGTCTGGACGTAGTTCGCAATTGCCTCCGCGACCCTGTTATTGATAAGCTCATTGAGCTCAGCAACTGTCATCTGTACGTTCTCGCCAGACATTATCTCCCTAGTTGAAAGAAATGTTAGAGTGTTATCAAGTCCAATGTGAAACGTGTAAACAATACAACAAACAACAAACATGTAATGTAGGGATCAACACAACTGTTGGCAATAAGTAATAGTTTCCAATAGATAATAATCTGATTTGAGTACAATTCTTTCAAAATCAAAACATAGGTTTTCAAACTTCTAATGTAGGGACACAACCCGCCCCTAATAAGTTTAAACAAAATAAAGAAAATCAAGCATCCTCAATAGTGGAGTCAGCGCAGAATCAACATCCTGCACTGGTACCAACTCCTCCTCCTCCTCCTCCTCCTCCTCCTCTGCCTCAGATACAAACTGCTCCGCTAGTGCAATCAACCTCCCCTCAGCAATGTCAGCTCGGTGCTCCTCCTCCTGCACTCGAGTAGTCAGATGCACAATGTGTGACTCCATCCCCTGAACCACACTATAAAGCTCTGCGTATCGAGCATTCACATCCCGAAGCTCCTGTGCCATGTGCTCAATCCGATCATTCGCCCACTTTGACTCCCATGTCAATCGGGCAATATCATCTGACTCGAATCGTGGCCTCTTAGAGGCACGAAACCTAGGTGGCATACGATACGAAGACTCCTAGGCGGAATCCTCCACAGGTGCTTTCTCTGGGTTTCCCTGTGGTTCCTCCTCGGGATCCTCCTGTGGATCCTCCTCTGGGTCCTCCTCTTCCGGATCCTCCTCCGGGTCTTCGTCTGAGTCCTCAACAGGATCCTCCTCCGGATCCTCCTCATGGTCCTGAAATACTGGAGCTATCGGCTCCTCGTCATCAGACACGACCACATGCGGAGGTGGTGGTGGTGCTGCCATACCTGTTACATAAGGCCATATCTAAATACTAAACAAAACTCAAATGTGTAACCAAGTGTCTAATGTCTAACAGTTATAGTCTAGGTCTACTAATGCAAACCTAATTCGCTATAACCAATGTCTCTGATACCAATCTGTCACACCCCCAATTTTCAACTAACGGAGTCATACCGTTTGGGACGTCACAAACCAGGATCTCAGATCATTAGACATAACGAAGACCTCTATATGAATTTCAAAACATACTTTGGTCTAAAACTGTAATATCAAAGTTCTAGCGTTGCGAAAACGTTTTTAAAACAAAACAATCATAACAGTTTGAAAACTGTAAATTACAAAACAAGGATTCATATGTTCAAATCCAAATGACAGAAATGTAAAACATGCATGCGACTTGATCTCCTAGTCCATGCCTGCTTGCTTGTGTACCTTAGCGTCCTGAGAAAACATGTAAATCAAGTCAACACAAAGGTTGGTGCATTACACAGGTTTAATCATTCACAAATATTTGAAACAACAGTTTGAATATAATGTTTGCAGATAACATAATCACACATGCATAGTCATGATAGCTAGGCATTTATACTATTTACATAAGTGGTCGACACCGAAGCTGACTGTTGCATGCTATCGCATGTTTTGCCTTGCCACTATTGTCTAGCACAAACAATTGTAATGTGAATTGGCTAGTCAAAGACTTGCGCAGATCCCATCTACCAAGTGAGGTTTGTCAAACCTAATAGATCTATTTCCAACTACCACGCTTTGCACTACGGCAAACTAAACGGTTCGAAATGTAAGGACTTGTAATGCTATGTTTGCACTCAATGTAAACAGCTAACTCATGCAAGTGATATGTATCTAAAAGTGTTTGTTGCACATGTTTTCTCCCACAAAACAGTTAAAATAAGAAAGGGGTCGTGTACGCACCTTTGAATGTAGCAGAATTATCAAACACACGTGAACTCACGTAGATAATCCTTTACGAAAAATCTGTGTTTAATCAATAACGTTGTGTTATTCGGGATGTCGTTTTGTGTTTGAAATCACATACGTGTCAACACACGTATGTTAAATTGTTAAAATCGTGCATACGTAAGTACGCGTGACTTTAAAATCGTTAAATTAAATCATATGGCCGTATACGATTTTATTTAAATACGCGTAATTATACGCGACTACATTTTCAGTGGAAAATATAAATATTATTATTATATTTGCTTCGGGATCTCGTTATGGTTCCAACGCAACTCGAACGGATTAAATCGGAGCTAGAACGAATAAGTTATGGGCTAAAAACCAAAGTTGGTATTTAAAAATACAAAACCGGTAGAGGCCGGGTTCAAACCCGTGACCTCCCGGTCAACACGCCCAAGTCCAAACCGATCCCTCTATGTTTGATTTCGTGAACATATTCGTTTCCAGACAATCTTAAACACAAAGATTCAGGTTCCCCTTTGTTCCTTACCCGGCCGAACCCAATCGACCTTCGATTTCACTTAATTCAAACCCGATTGATCCCCCAAGCATGGGGCTTTTGTCCCATGGATCTAAACAACCTTGTTGGTGGCTTTAATTCGAAACATAAGTCACTATAGCCCGATTAATTGAGTGTAACTGTGTTCGAACCCGAGTTCTATATCCTCTGATTCAAAATCATCAAATCCGTTAATATTAATTCGAAAAACCATAGGATTTTCATTTAACAAGATATTTCAAACGTATCAGTATGATTTAATTTGATTTTAAAATCCATTATAGTTAAAAGCCCCTACACATTTTTGTTTTAATTTCACGGAATCGATTATCAATCAATTCACTGTTGTTTGATCCAATTAACATAGGATTATCACTAATCGGAGTCTTATGAACCTGTTGATATGAATTGATTTGAATTTTTCTTTCATTCGCATCAAAACCCCCAAACCCGTTTAATATCAAGAACCCTAAACTCAAAATCCATCAATTCGTTATGATTACTTAAAATTATCACAGGTTTTTCATTTAACATGAAGTTGCGAAACTGTGTATGTAGTTTGATTTGATTCTTGAATTCGTTTAGATAGAAACCCCCAAATCATTTTAAAATATTAACCCTAGAATGTGAACTCCTATCATTCGATGTTTAAAACCAAAATTGAGATAGGATTGTTCTTAGTCGGTTATTTTAGGTCGTGTAGGAGGGATTACTTACTTGTTTTGATATCGAATTGAAGTATCTCGAATTGGGGTTGGAATTCTGCCAAGCTTTAAATCGAATCTCCTGCTCGAACACCTTGGGATCAAATTGTTGATTTTAGTAACCTCTGAATGTGCCGATTATGGGTTCTGTGAACTCAATTTGATGTCTTTTGCTCGATTATACGAATTGTGTAGAGATTATGGACGGTTTCGACGTTTTGGTTATTGTTTGAGTTAAATTCGATTGCTCATGTGTTAATAACGTATGATAATCATTATTAATCATCAATAGCATGATTAAAAGCAATTAATTTCAGTTTTTACTAGAAAGAATTGTGAATTTCGAATTTTTGTGTAATAAACCATACGAATTTTGACTTTAGAAGTCAAAATTTGAGTATTTACCTAATTATAATATAATCTTTTGTATTTGAGATGATAACAACCTTATTTTGTTTGATCAACACCCTTTTTGTTTGTTTCTGTTGACTTTCCCGTTGTTTCTGTTGACTTTCTGGTTAACGAGGTTAACTACAAATTGCCGGATTGTCACAAAAACAGTATCAACCAAAACTGGATTAATCAGACTCAAAGGATGAGAATCATCACAAAAGATTTCATCTTTTCCTTTAAGAGTATAATAGAGAATGTTGTATGGTTCAGCAAAAAGTCTTCTGTCTCTAGGAATATCATATTCTTTTTTGTTGGTGCATATTTTGGCTGTCCGTAGCTGGTTGAATATTTTAGATTTGTATTTGTTCATTTGTAATCACTTGTATGTATTTGTGTGTTGTTACACTAGGAACTGATTCGTTCGCAGGAGCATATGCAAATGAATTTAATGTGTAAGGGTCCATTCGTACGAATGAGCATACGAATGGGATACATCCCCTATAAATACCAGTTTCCAGTTCTTGAGAGTTAAGGGTTTTTGGTGTTCTAGGGTCTTGAGCACGAGAGGGGGAGAGATCATGCTCGATCTCTCCCCGGCAACACTATGTTCTTTTATGATGTGGATTCAATCTTGTAATCATTCGATTAATCAATATACCATACGATTTGATTCATATTCAACATGTGTTCTAGCGCTAACCTTCCGTCCAAAACAGTAATCGCCGGTCTTTAACGTTTGTTCACTTTTCAACATTTTCAATACTAATGTCAACATCTTCAATTATGAAAAACTCAGAAACATTGTTATTATCAAACACATTTGATACATCAAATTTCTTTTTAACATCAAACTTTAAACCAGACACATCTCTATTAACATCTTCATCATCATCACAAACTTCTTGTTTGATTCCTAAATCCTCTATCCCTGTTCCTGTAGGACCTGAGAAACCTTTGGAAACAACTCGGTTCCTTGAAGAATCTACTCGATAGTACCTTGAATAGTGCGAAATCCTATTCAAGGGTTTTCCAATCGAAACCACCAAGCCCCGTGGCAATACGATGATGAGGACTCAATGTTTTGATCGAAATCGAACACCACGGGGTGAGAATCGAAGTTGGAGAATAACGAACGGCTCAAAACCCTAGGAATATGACAGAGGAATGCTCAGGGGAGAGAGGAGGCTCGGAAAAGTTCCTGAAACATTATGTTTGCAGTCCTATATATAGTTTTGTACTCATTCGGCCGAATGAGTAGTACGAAACACTCATTCGGAGAATGGCTCAGCCGAATGAGCTTAATCAACCGAATGAGTCATGCGGATGACTCATTCGTTCGCCTCGGTCATTCACTATGTGTTCATTCGTCCGAAGGAACTCATTCTTTGGTATCATTCGCACGAATGGGTCTTTATGATAGGAATAGTCAAAGTCAAACATATATAAACCTTGAATAAACATTAATGAACAATATAGAATAGCTGATTTCATTACTAATCAGCACTTTTCTTGAAATATTTATCTGAAATAGGCTTCCAGTCAGAGCCTGCATGAATTCAAAACACTATGCATATCCGTATAACTCTCATGAACTGTAGAGCCTGCTCCATATCTTCAACTTCAAAGAAAATCTGAAATCTGTACAGGGCCTTCACATCTTTATGTGACACATTGGTAAGCCACATGGGATAAAAAATACGTACAGTATCCCATCCGTTTTCCTGGCATAGAACAATCACCGCCTCATCAGTTCTCCCGTCATAGTACCACCATCTGAAACTGTCCAAAAAGTCTTGAGGCATCTTCCGTAATGAAATATTCTTCATGACTTTAGGAGGCAGCCACTTTAGGATCACTTTATGTCTTCGAGTATCTGCATCAATCTCCGGTAGATAATATCTCTCCGGTTGAGGTGGCTTGAAGTTGATCCATCTTCTCCAGTACTCAAACTGGATTTTCCTTGCAAACCAGGACGACATCCCCGAATCCTCACAGTATAGCATCTTCAGACGTGAAAGTTGATTAACTTCGAATCCCGACAACATCTTGAAGTCATGGGGAAATCTGAAGTATTGGATCCCTCGCTCTCTCTTCACTGCATAGCAGTGCAAGTCATGAAAGTATGCCCAACTCAGAATTTGACCTCCAGATTTATATCCTTTGGTCCTCTAAACTTTTGTGTGTGGAGTTGGCATATGAGGAACACTTTATTTATTCAACACTTGCCAATAGGCTGCCCATTCCTCTTTCCTCTTCTGAATGTCTTCTGCTGAAGACTCACTGCCACTGATCTTTTTGTCTATCTTTAGTTTCAGCTGCTCCTCAGAATGTAGACTGAATAAGTCAGTAAAAGTAGGCAGCTCCTCTTCAGCTGAAGTGTACTTTATGCCCTCTTCCTCTGTAATGTCTTCTAGAATCACCTCATAAATGTCATCAAATGCTTCTGGAGTAGGAAGATCAGAAGCAGGAATGGGAGCATCATCGAATATCACCTCATCAGGATTTAACCTGAATAGCTCTGTGATTTGCTCCTTTGTGGGGCAATGAATGATTTCGCCTTCTTCTTTATCATAGCTGATAGAGTGTTGAATGATGCCCTAAGCGTCTAGTATCATTGTCAACTTTTCGTCCAAGAGCCGTCTCACAGGCATTGCTTCAACCTCTTCAGTAGCCTTCGACTCATCAGATTGACTCTGAGGCTGTTGGGGAGCTTTGTCATGTTTGGTCTTGGTTCTGACTTCGGTGGGTGGGGTTGGCTCTTCTGGACTGGAGGAACTCGCAGAGCCACTCCCAGCACCATCATCATCATCACCAGAGTCATCATCATCTATACTATCATAATCCACCTTCTCCTCATCAGACTCTTCTTCTTCTTCGTCTTCTTCTTCTTCATCCTTGTCCGAATCATTGGAGACTGGTTCAGCATCCTCTATCCTGGGAGTAGCATCCTTAAGGCTTTCAACTTGCTCAGAGAGACGCAAGTTTTCAGCCTCAAGAGCTAAAATCCTGTCATTGAATCCTGAGGCAGTTAAAGCCAACTGATTATGTTCATCGACAGACTTAAGCAAACGTTCCTCCAACTAAGCAAATCGGGCTCTCAAATCCGCCCTTTGATCAGCAACTGAAACAGTTGGAATATAGTGATCTGCACGAGTAGTGGAGGGACCAGAGGAAGCTGCAATGAAGACAGTTGTAGTGGCAATAGATGAGGTCAGAGGAATAGTAGTAGCACATGTAGGAATAGTCCTCGACTTGGTCAGTGAAGAAGTCACGACTGTTGCAGCTGATATAGCAGTAGTTTGTAGAACAAATCGTGTCCTTCTTCTTTTGGCAGGAGGAGAGGAAGTAGTTTGAGCAACAGTAGCAGTGGTAGCAATAATTGATGTAACAATAGAAGTACGTGGAGGAGGAGAAAAATCAAACTCTGGAATGAACAGGGGATACTCAATCTCCTCCCTACTAGGATTAGGCTCCCTTGGCCTCTACCTTCTCTTAACTGGCTACGACCTGACCATAATGGTCTCAAACTCATCACTAGTCTTCTCAAAGTCTGAACTGCCAGAACTCTTTTCATCTTCATCCTCACCACCATCCTGATCTGATTCCTTTGAATCATCTCTCTCATCAGCAGAGGTAGTACCTCCTATCTCCAATAGAGTAGAGACAATGGCTGCAGAAGTAGTCATGAAATCCAAATCAAGAAGAGCATTAACATCAACATCAACACCAGCAACATCAGAACCACCAACACTAGCACTAGCACCTGCACCACTAACATCAGCATTAGCTCCATCACCATCATCACCTCCAGGTACAATAATATCCTCCACGTCCGAAATAGAATCCTCATGTCTGCATCTCCTACCAATAGGTGCAAGATAATCAGGATTGAGGAGATGGCCGAACTGACCACGAGTGGGAGGCTTCCTCTCCTTTCCCCTATAAGAGAGAACTCTATTAAGAGTGATGTCATTCATATGCTCCAGTCTGGTGATATCTGAATTGGCCTTAGGTAGATTCGGCACTTGTGCATTGAAGATCATCTGGAGAAACCTCGGGTACATCAAAAACTTCTTGTCTCCCTTGAGGTACATATTCTCCTTCATATGCGTAAAAACCATCTCAGAGAAGTTGAGCGGGATGTTCAACACTAAGGCCATAAAGGGACCCTGAAGAGTCTCTCAAAGGTCATCAAATCCCCCACGCCTGGATCCCAGACAATGAATGAGTACATGACTCATATACATGAACTGTGGGCATAGGAAAGCCTTGTTCAGTACTCCAGCTTCCAAGTCTCCATCATACTTTCACCACATGAAAAATCCTCGAACAAGATATCTATCAAGAAGGAAAGGATGGTCTAGTGAATCCTGGAATCCACACACCTGTCTAATGTGCTCAGCAGAGACTACAACATCGTGTCCTTTGATCTTGCCTTTGATCACAGGAGGCTCTACCTCACAGTCTATGTCAGCTGTACTCCAAAAATCCCTCTGATGCGGTAAGTATGGATCATGAACAGTGGAAATGGCTGTGAAAATCCTTGATCGCCTCAGAAATGCAATAATCTCTGTAAACTGCCCAGCATTCCTAGTAGTGGAATCTAAGTGTGCACAGATGTTATTCTTCGGAAAAGCCTTGTAGTTTGACATTCTGTAAAACAATAAGGAAATAAGATGTCAGTTCAGTTCTGTAATCAATTGAACAAAATCAAAACTTTAAACACAAATGTGCAACTGGTGCGAATGAACTAATATCATCTGAATGGAACTCGGAGAATAAAATAGTTGGCCGAATGTATGATGCCATCAGGATGACATACAAATGAACATGATGTCTGAATGAGATATGTCATCCGAATGACACATGAAAGAATTCATTCGGTTGATTCAGTTCATACGGATGAACATATAGTCCGAATGATTTCATTCGGTTCACCCTTTGACCGAAAGGCTGTCGTTCGCTTGAATCCTTTCATTCGATCGGATTTCCTCATTCGGTTGAATATGTGGTGCAAATGAGTCTCATTCGGTCGACCGATGAAATTTGAAAACCCAATCTCCCAAAATCTCCAATCCGACCCTTAAAATGGAGACATTTAACACAGAGGGGTCCGATTATGGTTTTACAACTGATTTTAAGTGTTTTAGGGTTCAATTTGACTAGTTATTTGAGTGGAGCTGTTACGAGCCCTAAAAACGCTAGAAATCAAACAGGTTTGAAGAAATCAGTGGTCAAAATCAAGAGGTCTTGATCCCAACAGTACCTGTAACATTTACAAGAACAAAGATGATCAAAAAATGGCAGTTTTGTGATGAAAAGCGAAGAAGATGATCAAGTGTTTGTTTCGGGCAGAAAAAACACACACAATGTGGCTGAATGAGAAATATGATGTGAATGACTCATTCGGCCGAAAGGCATTCATTAAATAGGAGAACTCATTCGGCCAGAAGAACCGAATGGTGCTATTCGCATTAACGAATCAAACGAATGACTCATTCGTATGAATGAGTTCATTCGCTCGGTTGAGTCATACTCAAGACTCATTCATGCGAAAGAAGATCAGCACCCAAAACACAACACATTTTTAAATTTTTACATTTTGACCATAAAGAGAATATTTTTATAAAGATCTGTCTGGTTTGATGATAGGCAAAGATGAGATTGAATATCCGAACAAAGAAATGATCATTTAAAACAAATTCAAATGAAAATCTTTTTGTATTTTTCTGATAATCAAACACTGTACAATTTAAAACTAAAACAATCAAAACACATATTTTTGTGAGTAGCCTTTCAAGAAAGATGACACGTACACCAAATCATGTCAAATCAGCATTCATGAATGGTTATATTTCTGACACATTTGATTTATGACACGATTACTGATATACTTGTCCACTTTAAACCTAACAATACTTCATTTCTAAACTAATCAATGATCACCCTTGTTTTCTGACTGAGTTACCCATTATAGTCAACCAATCTAGGTAAAAACCAGTTTATAACTCATCTCTGCATAACTTAATACCTAACATCATAAGTTCTATAAGGTTCCAATTTATTTTCTTTTTGTATTTTTCTTTTTGATTAGTTTCTCAAGTTCAACACATTCTCATGGACGCCTTCAGCTAGGTCTTTACAAAGCAATATGGCACGTATATAGAACTGTGTTGACAAGATCAACTTGTTCTATCCAAATGGATGGCTTCAACTAGGCTGCAACCCAGTAATATGGCACATGTATGGAATCGAACTTATTTTATTTTTGTGTTTTTCTTAGCTTATCCTATCTGAATGGACGGCTTCAGCTAGGCTGCAACCCAACAATATGGCACTTGTACATAGTCTGACTCACTTTTATTTTCTTTTATTTTCTTATGATTCAATCATTCTCATCTGAATGGACAGCTTCAGCTAGGTCTTTACAAAGCAATATGGCACGTGTACAGACTTGAATTCATGAATCATTGGAAACCTCATAAGATCCTATGATAACAGTAGTATGACTGATTTGAGTTAAAACAGTTTATCCCTTAACTAGTTTTCTAAACTGGATCCCACACGTCAGACATTCAAAGCAATTACCAATAGTCTATAAAATTTGTAAAGTCGGCCTATCAGTACATCAAATCATAAAACCCATGTGTTTTTCAGTTCATGCATTCAATTTTGCATTTAAGACATGACTAGTTAACACATCACTTTCTCAAACAAGGCTTTCTCATTTTTACAATTTTTTAAATGTTTTTGGTTTTTCAATTAAACTACTTTTTCTCCCCTAAAAACCTAAAACTGAAAATCTTTTTGAGTTTTTTGAAGAAGTGAAGTAAAAATAACAAAGGTACTAAAAAGTAAAAAATCAAACAAAAAGAGCTAACTAACAAAATATTGATCATTTGTTTGATTCAGATGAAGGAATAACTTCATCTTTTTGAAAAACATCATTAGCTGATAACAGATATAAAAATATGGGTTTGTCAAACACTTTAATGTAAAGATCAGCTTTCTGGTTATCGGTGTGAATCTTAACAACATCGATAAATTTATTTTCAAAACAATCACGTATGAAGTGATATTTAATGTGGATGTGTTTTGTTTTAGAGTGCTAGACAGGATTTTTAGTGACATCTATGGCAGCAGGATTTTTCCAAAGAACTGACACCCTGCAGATGTTGACTTGAAGTCTCTTTTGCATCCACCATAATATGAATCACTCTAAGCAGTTAGATCAAAGTTATCATCATTAGGGTACCATAAGCCCAGATCCGGAGTACCCTTCAGATAATGCAAAATCCTCTTCACAACAATAAGATGAGAAACTCTTGGCTTTGACTGATAACAAGCACACAGATAAGTAGCAAACATAATGTCTGGACGAGAAGCTGTGAGATACATAAGAGATCCGATTATTCCTCTGTACAGAGTGGCATCGATTAAATCCCCCTTTTCGTCAGGAGTATTCCCGTGATTAACAGCCAGTGGGGTACCAGCAGGTTTTGCATCCAACATACTGAACCGGCTGAGAATGTCACCAACATATTTGGTTTGATGAATGAAGATTCCTGCCTTAGATTGATCCACCTGCAATCCCAGAAAAAATTTCATCTCTCCCATGGAACTCATCTCGAACTTGTCTATCATAACTTTTTCAAAATCCTTGCACATAACATCATTTGTGGATCCAAAGATGATATCATTCACTTAAACTTGCACCAAGAGCAATTCCCCATCCATCTCTCTAATGAATAAAGTGCAGTCAATGACACCTCTTCTGAACCCCTTGTTCAGAAGGTGAGTAGACAGTGTCTCGTACCACGCTCGTGGAGCTTGGTGCAATCCATACAAAGCCTTGTCTAGTTTGTAGACTTGGTCACGATGAAATGGATCTTCAAACCCGGGAGGTTGATTGACATAAACAACTTCACTAATCACACCATGAAAAAATGCACTCTTAACATCCATATGATAAACTTTGAACTTTTTGAAGGATGCATAGGCCAGAAAGATTCGGGTTCCTTCAAGACGAGCAACCGGTGCAACAACTTCATTGTAGTCAATCCCTTCAATCTGTCTAAAACCTTGAACCACCAGACGTGCTTTGTTGCGAACCACAATGCCATGATCATCTCGTTTGCATCACAGAACCTATCTTGTGCCAATAACTTTTGCACCCTTGGGTCTATCAACAAGTTACCAAACACCAAGTTTCTTAAACTACAGTAACTCCTCTTGCATGGCATCTACCCAAGATTCTTCTGGCAAAGCTTCAGTTAAAGTTTTGGGTTCAACTTGGGAGATAAAGCAAGAATGGGCTCAAAATTTCACATCCGCAAGGTCAAGTATATCAGCAAGACCACCTGAAGATAACTGATTTCTGGTCTGGAAATCTATTAGTCGGATTTCCAATATTATTGTCTTGAGGATGAATTTTGTTAATTCCGCCAACAGGATGAGCAGGCACCTCAACCTGTGGATCAAGATTGTTTATATTGAGATCCTCAAGAACAGGTACAATATTATGAACATATGCTTCTGGAACATCTGGATGAGAGTGATTATCATCTGAGTCTGAACTGTCATCATTTGCCTGCACTGGAGCTTGGACTGAAGAAGGTCGCACTGGTTCATCAGGTGCATTTTGTGCATCATACGTCATCTGAACAACAAAATCTTCATCAGAATACATGGGAGGCATGTTGAAAGAGTCAAATAAATCAGAATAGTTGAACGTCCAGTCAGGACCCTTCCCAGGTGGTGGCATAGAATATTTCTGGACATCCACATGGTACCACTCCTCCACATTGTGAGTTGATCTGTTATAGACTCGCTTATTTGGAGTGTTGTAGCCAAGAAAATAACCTTCTTCCACATTTTCATTGAACTTGCCTTGCTCATGTTTCTTAAGCATCGTGCATGGAGCACCAAATGGTTCAAGATACTTAAGATTTGTCTTTCTATTATGGAGCAATTAAAAGCAAGTCTTCCCATGTCTCTTCACAAATAATACCCGGTTTAAAGTATAACAAGCATTAGCAACAGCTTTGTTCCAGAATTTAACCGGTAGAGAGGAATCAGCAAGCATAGTCCGAGCAGCCTCAATTAATGTTCTGTTCTTTCGCTCAGCAACACCATTCATCTGAGGGACATATGGAGCACTGAACTGATGAATAATACCACGTTCATTGCAGAAAGTTTCCATATTGTGATTCTTGAATTCAGTGCCATTATCTGTTCTGAGCCTGCGAACCTTGAGCTTATACAATGATTCAACCTTAGTTACCAGAACTTGAACACATTCAAATGTTTCTGATTTCTCCTTCATAAAGAACACCCAAGAATATCTGGAGTACTTATCAGTAATAACTAAGCAGTATTGATCTCCAGCAATGCTCTTGCGATTGACAGTACCAAAGAGATACATGTGGAGAAGCTCAAGTGGAACAATAATTGTATGAAACTTCTTAGGTTTATGAGACTGCTTGGTTTGCTTTCCCTTCTTGCAAGAAACATAGACAACAGGTAGCTTGAAGTTCTTCAAACGCACTCCCTCAACCAGATTGTTGTGAACCAGATGATTCATCTTCCTCAAACTCAAATGACCCATCTTCTTATGCCAAAGGATAGAATCTTTCTCTGTAGCCTTGGACATAAAACATGAAGCAGTAGAAGATGTAGTTGAAGCTGTGGCCATGTTGAGAACATACAAATCTTGCATTCCTGAAGCAGACATCAAAATCCAGTCTTCAAGAATTGTAATGCCTTGCTTGAGAATGTAGCAGCTAGAATCGTCAAACAGAACTTTGTACTTCTTGTCACAAATATGTGAGACTGAAAGTAGATTGTTCTTCAGCTGCTTCACATATCTAACCTTTTCAAATGAAACTTTACCATTTGAAAGAATTCCCTCTCCAGTAATAAACCCACCTTTTTCACCAACAAAAGCTACATACCCTCCTTTAATAGAATGAACATCGGAAAGAAGAGATATGTCTCCAGTCATGTGCCTTGATGCCCCACTATCAACAATCCAAGTGTTGTTAAGAGCAGCACTTGGGGCAACCTGCACATACACATACACATATTATTAGTTGAATTTGGGAACCCAAGCCTTTACAGTCTTGGGTTGACCCAAAGAGTCTAGGATTTTCATCTCAAGCCATTGTCCATCTGACTTGAATTTTTCAGGAGGTTTAGAAACAGGAGTTTCAGAGGACTTGACCATCCAGACAATGTTTTTGCTGAAAGATTTCTTTAAATACACTAACGATGTCTTGGATTGTTTATCAAAAACAATTTTTGGAGTATCATGATCAACCATAACCCGTTTACCCTTATCTTGAGGTTTGATGGAGAAAGGATGCTTGGGTTTAACTTGAGATGAGGGAGAAGCAGATTTTACCTCTTTAACAAAATTATGATTTTGTTTTCGATGTGGTGCAACTTCTGGTCTAATCAAATGAGGACAAAATCTAGCAAAATGTCCAGTTGCACCACACTCAAAACAAGCTCGTTTATCTTGGTGATAAAACTGTTTGGATTTAGAATGAAACTTTTTGTTTTGAAGAAAATCATTTGTTTTTGTCTTGTCCTGCTTAAAACCCAAACCCTTTGTCCCATTTAAAACAAGATTATCAGTCTTGTTGGACTTACTTGCTTCACAATCTTGTGAAGACTTCACAAAGCATATTGCTTTGGATAACTTTGAAGACATGTTTGTCTTTGATAAGATTGGGTCATCATTTTTTACACCAGATGTCTGATTCTTAACACAAGACACTTGAGGAGAAATATCAGACTAATCCTCAGAATCAGAGACCCAATCCTCAACTACTCCCTCCACAAAAGATTCCTCAGATAATGAGGAACTCTCATCAGAAATGATTCCAATAGGATCAATTATTAATGGAGTTTTCCTTTGAAAGTCTTTAATTTCTTTATCATTTGGTGAATTGAAAAAACAATTTAAGACAGGTGGGGGACAACGATTGTATTTTGTTTCTTTTCCCTTTGCCTTCAGATCAGTCCCTTTACTGATCATGTGTTCTATAATGCATGAGGAGCTTTCATAGCTCTTGAGCTTCTGACTCAAAGTTTCATAGTCACACTCGACTATGGTTAATTTCTTCTTTGTCTCGTTGATGGTATTGAGATAAAAGTGATCGCATCTTGCTTATTCAGCACAGCAATCTCAGCCTCATGCAATTGACTGTTTAATTGCTCAATTTTAGCTTGAAAATCTTTTTCATTTGATTTTAAAATTTTATTTGCCTCAATGCACTGGTTGAGATCGCTGATCATGTCAGCATTATGTTGCTGATAAGCCAACACCTTACTTTCAAGGTCAACACAATTAAAGAAACTAGAATGAGATGAGGAACTGTAACATCACTGTACTTCCGGTCGTCCGTACATCCGTACGATTGTACTGTTACGATCTGAGATTTATTATTATTAATGATAATGAATTAATTGCTGATATTATTAATGATTATCACTGTTACTGGTATACGTGTTTATAACATATTATACGCGTAAACCATGGGAAGTTTAGTTGTAACTCAACTAAACAGAACCAGAGAGTTTATCGCAGTCATATTGTTGATGATTATGGATTTGGGTTGGAATGGAAAGAAACTGGGAGTTTGTTTTGGTCTGGTTGCTAAACGTAGTCAAGGACACATGGTCATGGTTTATCGAAATAGCGGTGGGACGGTGTAGGGGAGATTGCGATCTACCTCTGCATATGCCCTATATATATGCATATTTCGGTCTATCATGGATGTGTCAGTGACTTGGTTTAGTGGGTTTTTGGTTTGGGAATATAATATTTAAGTTAATAAAATGATAAAAGTTTAATTGGAAATTAATTACGCGAAGTGAGGTTACGAACATTACTTAACCGCGAATGTTGATTTAGAAATATTAACTTAATAATGTATTCGCGTGAGTGACGATTCACACGAATATAATTATTAAGGATAATATTCTGAAATGATATTCCATAAATAGTAAATCGAATCGAAATACGATACGAGCGTTGGATTCGCAAAGGTGACGATCTTTACGAATACGTACGTAAGTAGCGCGTTTCGACGAGATAATTAAATAATACCTAACGATGTTAAATTAGCAAATGAAAACTAAAGAAATATTTATTAGGAATCAAAACTTAAATTAAATTCAAATGAATTGTTTATTTAAATAAATAATTTAACGAAAACTGTTTTACGAAACTATATTAATTAAAATCGGTTTATTTAAAACAAAACTCATGTATTTAAATGTTCTATGTTTTAAATGGGTTTCACGTTAAAAACCGAGCATAACCGAGCATTTTATATAATTTATCGCGATAAAAACGAGACTGAACAAGCGGGGAACGACACGCGATATAAGGAAGAAAGCTTCCTTTCTTCCTCATTTCCCCCAAAACTCTCTCTCTCTAAAACACACACCCACATTTCTCTCTACCTTCTCTCTAACTTTTCTCGTTCGTTAACCGACGGAATCGCGAGATCTTGGTGTCCAGACGACCGCGTGATCGAGAGGAACAAGAGGATACAAAGAAATCTAGCATTTGATCCACGTAAAGAGGTAAATCTAAGCTATACTTTTCGGTTTTGGTATAAATCACGAATCTCATAACCAAATTTATGCTCTAGCCGATCTAAGACATTTAAATTGTTTAGATAAACGTTTGTAGACCATGGGGAACCCTAGAAACCAGTCGGTAACAGGTTGTACACGATGAAGATAACACAGGTTCGCTACCAGCCCTTAGCCGAATCTTATTTGGGTTAAAAGATTGTTGGCCGAACCCTGTACCATTGTACAGCTCCTGGGCGAACCTTTGGGATGGCCGAACCTTGGCCATGATGAACAAACCTAGCATTTTAGCCTAGATGAGCCTGCGACCAGCCTGCAACGAACCTGTCCTAGCTAGGTGTTAGGTGGCCAAACCCTAGCGTCACGAACCTTCATGGGCGGGAAACTTTGCCTTGGCCGAACCTTGCCAGGCAAACCTTCCTCTGGCCGAACCTCAGGACAACCGAACCCTAGCTGGGCGATCCTTGGCCTGTGAACATGCATCATCACCGAACCATCTGGGAGCCACGAACCTTGGCATGCTAGCCAAACCTTGGCCGGACCTTGCCTTGGCGAGACCTTGCCTTGGCCAAGCCTTGCCTTGGCCAAATTTTGCCTTGGCTGAACTTTCCTCAAGCTGGCCAAACCTTTCTTTGACCGAACTTTGGCCAGCCGAAGCCTAGCTTGGCCGAACCTGGCCAGCCGAATCTTGTAGCTTGGCCGAACCTTAGCTGGGCAAACCTCATAGGCCACGAACTTGGAAGCCATGCAAACCTTGCCTTGGCCGGACCTTGCCTTGGCCAGACCTTTCCTTGGCCGGATCTTGCCTTGGCCAAACTCTTGCCATGAAAACCTTGCCTTGGCCAAATCCTTGCCATGCAAACTTCCTGCGGAACGAACCTTTGGCCTGCGAACCATACCCAGCCAAACCTAGGCCAGCCGAACCTTATGCAGCCAAACCCAATACTCACGAACCTTAGAATGGTCGAGCCTGAGACGAACCCAACTTCACGAACCTCTGAGTGGCCGGGTATGGGGCAGCGAACCTTGGGGTTTTGAACCTAAACCTTGCCTAATCCATGCATACATGAAGATTATAAGGCTCACCATTTTATTTTCTAAAAATAAAGTTTAGATTATATACATTGAAACATTTTATGTAATTAACCTGAGTGTGATTTCTTGAACATAAAAGTAAACACACATACTTGTGATTATGGAACACACGATGAATACAGGTTGTTGAGTCGTTGTTGATTTCTTACGTGAGCGCGCATTTTACGAAAACACTAAATCTGAGGAACTCAGGTGAGTTCTCATAACCTCCCTTTCTTTTAAACTGTTTTGTTTTAAAACTCGGAGGTGAAACATGTATACCAACTTTAAATATTATTTTGATAACACAAGGATGATACCTGTTTATCAATATGGTATTTATATTATGGAATTACATTAATTATTAAAACTCCGTGTGGCATTGCTGATGACCTTGGTTATACGCAATGATCACATGTATCGTCACGTGGGTTACCACATCCGTGTAAAGATTGTCATTGACTTTAGTCGATAACAAAGATTACATGTATATCCACTTGGATTATCATAACTCCGTGAAACAATGCCTTTGACCTTGGTTAATTGCAATGGTTTCATGTATTGTCACGTGGATAGCTTCCACTCCATGGATCATGTTTTTAACTTATGTTAATTACATAATATCCATGTATAGTCACAGATATTATTTGAGATTATTGATGTTGAGTTTTATTGAATGATTATGTGATTGGATATTTGTTATTGACTATGATTATCTATGATTGACTATGACTTCAATTGTTATGTGGTTATGTGTTGATTGAATGTTTGATTGTTGAATTGGTGGTTGTGTGTTGGATTATCTCATACAGGTATTCATATGGATTTTCTTGGGAAGATCATAAGTTTCATACTCATTTTAAATAAAGTATTTTATAAAACCATTTTAAGCAAAAACTTTTAAACTTGTTTTACTAAAACCTTTTTAAGTATAAAAACTTATGATTACTCACCAACTACTTCTGTAGTTGACACTTGATTTCTTACACGTTTCAGGTGATGGAGACAAGTAGGATGAAGAGGATGATCTCTTCTATTTTGGACATCATCACATAGGATTCTTGGACTTAGCTAATTAACTAAAATTCTGGCGATTAGAGTTTAGTTAGTTTAGCTAAATCTTTTGTGTAATTGATGTATTTAATTCATGACGAACATGATTTTTGTGTAAACATTTAAATGGTTTGATTGATATGTGATGATTTTAGATGCCCACGAGCTTTTGAACAATCTACACATCCCTCGTGGCATCCCGACGTTTCCGCCATAGGTCGGGGTGTTACAGATTGGTATCAGAGCCTGGGTTATAGGGAATTAGGTTACTAGAAATGGTGGACCTAGTCTATAACCGTGGGATACCCTAGTATGAAGTTACTTCATACATTAGTTAGTATATTCAGGATTTCATGCTTATGTGTTTATTACATGTTAACTGAACTCCTGTTGTACATCTGATATGCATATACTGCTTATTAGTTTCTTGCTTACGTGTGCCCTAATGATTCAATAAGGACATGCACGTGGTGTATCGTAAAGGTGGTGGGACGTTGGCTAGGGCAGTTGCGACTGACCCTTACATATGCCCTATATATATATACCATTTACGGTGCATTAGGTGGATGTCAGTATTGAAGAATGTGGGAACTACCCGTTTGGGAAATTATCTGTTTAGGAAATTAACTGCTTAGGAATTATCTGCTTTAGAGAATTATTTGTCTGAATTATAAACTCCGAACAAGGACACACTCGTGGTATACTACAAAGGTGGTGGGACGGTGGCTAGGGCAGTTGCGACTGACCCTTACATAAGCCCTATACATATACCATTTGTAGTATATTGGGGGTCTGTCAGTGTCAGGAACTTAGGATATTATTAGGGATTGCTTTAAGGTTATGGTTGATGATATGTTTGTTGGAGAGGTTTGGATTGACTCATGGATGATCACACTTGATAAACACTTATAAATTCACTTATGAAACACACAGATTGGACACGTAGGGTGCACAGGATCAATGAACGACGCGAACACTTAGTGATAGATTGTAGACTTGGATGATGATATAGACACTTGGTGATTATATAAAAGCATAGTGATGATACTAACACTAAGTGACGGTATGGACACATGCTGAGAATAAGTTATAGGGAGAGTATATGAACACTTAGTGACAATAAGAGCACTCAGTGATGATATGAATCCTTATTAATGATTATGGACATAGAGAATTGGTATGGAAATTAGTGAACTTAGACATTAGGGAAACTTTAATGTCAGGTGAACTTAGACATTAGGTGAACTTAGAAATAGGTAAACCTACATGTCAGGTGAACTTAGACATTAGGCGAACCTAATTGTCCAAGGGAACTAGAGACCACTTCATTCAAAAATTATCCTACTTGGGATAAGGTTCGTGAAGTGAGACTATGGTGAGACACATGATACACCCTAAATGCTAACAAGGGCATAATCGTGGTGCAATGGAACGGTGGTGGGACGGTGTAGGGGAGATTGCGATCTACCTCTGCATATGCCCTATATATAAGCTTGTTGCATTGCATCGGGAGGGTTGTCAGTGTTGGTATAGGGTGGGGAATGTATAGGACTTAGGAATAGCTAGCTAATATTAGTTATGACCAACTAGGACACTTAGTATAATAATAGGAAATTTATAAATGTTATGAGTTTAATAACAGATATGAGAGAAATGTAGTTCCTATATGTAATCCTAACTGTTTAAATGAACTCAATTGACCATTGTTTGTTTGACTTACGTTGTAAACGGTAGTAACATGTTTCTAATTTCTCAGAAACATGCCGCCGCGCCATCACAACGAAGATGACTCGAACAGTGGGGATGCTAACAACGGTAATGCCAACTCCGGCATCCAAGAGTTAGCAACACTGATCACTGGATTGGTGAATCAACTGACACAAGCCAACCAGTTACTCACTCAGAACAAAGGTGGTGCAAACCCACCAACTTGCACATTCAAACACTTCAACTCCTGTAATCCACTGAAGTTTACGGGGTCTGAGACTGCCACTGGACTACTGCAGTGGTTTGAGAGGCATGGAGAATACCTTCATCAACAGTGACTGCCCCGATAACCTGAAAGTTCGCTATGCCACTAGTGTTTTCCAGAAGAGAGCACTAACTTGGTGGATGGGGAAAAGCGAACTAGGGGAGTTGATGTTGCCCTAGCACTGACTTGGACTGAGGTCAAGACTTTGATGACCACTGAATTCTGTCCTCACAGTGAGATGAGGAAACTGGAGACTGAGTTCTGGGAACTCAAGCAGGATAGTGGAGAGAATGTTATCTACAATACTCAGTTTCATGAGTATAGCCTGCTGGTGCCTCATCTGGTGACACCTTTGGAGAGGGCGATTGAAAAGTACATCGGCGGACTGCCGATGCAGATTCAGGACACAGTCTACGGGAGCAATCCAAAAACACTTGGCTGCGATCCGATTATCAACTCTTACTGACAATCATTGAAAATGGATACAATACAAAAAAGGGAACCAAGAGACGGAGACAAGAAACGAAACAAGAAGCACAAAAGAAGCAAAGATGAGATCAAGACTGCAGCTGCTAGATCGAAAAGCAGCACAAAAAAAAAGAGGAAGACCAGAAACTTCATGGTCACTGCTCATGCTGCTAAATCCGTGCAGCAATCATCAAACAACTCCACTGCAAGGAACTACACTGGGAATACTCCCAATGTAATACTTGCAGATATCATCACATGCCAAACTTGCCGTGTCGCGTCTACAACAACTGTGGCAAGTACGGCCATTTTGCTAATGTTTGCCGGAGTGCACCGCAAGCACAAAGGATGCAACATGCACCGCTTGCACTGCCTGCTCCGCAACCTATTCCAGTTGTACCCGTTCGCCAGGTACCTCAAGCACAGGCAAGATCCTGTTATGAGTGTGGTGAAGTGGGTAATTTCAGAAATCAGTGCCCAAAGTTGACCGGGAATAATCAGAGGGTGGCAAGAGGCCGGGCGTTTCAACTGAATGCTCCAGCTGCTCAAGCCAACCAAGACGTGGTCAACGGTACATTTCTGATCAACAACTCTTATGCATCTGTCTTATTTGATTCTGGTGCCGATAGGAGTTTCGTTTCATATGATTTTGAATGCTTGCTTGGTAGAACACGTACATACTTAGATAAACCGTTTAACGTGGAGATGGCTGACGGAAACACTATTGATATTGACATTATTATTGGATGTGCTGTGAACTTAAGTGATCACGTTTTCCGATTGATCTTATACCTATGCATCTTGGTAGCTTTGATGTTATCATAGGCATGGACTGGTTAGCCACCCACAAAGCGGAAATAGTTTGCCATGAGAAATACATACGTATTCCATTGTCTTCGGGTGAAACTTTAAGGGTTTTTGGAGAAACTTCTAGCAAAGGTCTTAAGCTTATGTCATGCACTAAAGCACACAAGTACCTTAGGAAGAAATGTATTGCATTCTTAGCTCACATGTGGAGAAGAAAGAGAAAGGAAAGAAAATTGAAGATGTTCCAGTGATATGGAATTTTCCAGAAGTATTTCCAGATGATTTGCCGGGTCTTCCACCAGAACGTCAAGTAGAGTTTCGAATTGACTTAGTACCTGGTGCGAACCCAGTTGCTAAGGCTCCCTACAGACTTGCACCTTCAGAGTTGCAAGAATTGGCGAGCCAGCTGCAAGAGCTTACGGATAAAGGATTCATTCGCCCGAGCCATTCGCCATGGGGTGCACCGGTCTTGTTTGTCAGAAGAAGGACGGGTCATTCCGAATGTGCATCGATTACCGCGAATTGAATGAACTTACAATCAAGAATCGATATCCACTGCCGCGCATCGATGATCTCTTCGATCAGCTTCAGGGCTCGGCATGGTTTTCCAAGATCGATCTAGGTCTGGGTATCATCAGCTTCGCGTACATGAAGATGATATTCCCAAGACAGCTTTCAGAACAAGATATGGCCACTATGAATTCTTGGTAATGCCTTTCGGCCTTACCAATGCACCTGCGGTCTTCATGGATCTCATGAACCATGTATGCAGGCCATACTTGGATAAATTTGTGATTGTATTCATTGATGATATTCTGATTTATTCAAAGACCAAGGAAGAACATGAGAGAAACACCTTAAGTTGGTTTTGGAGATCCTAAGAGAAGAGCGACTGTATGCCAAATTCTCTAAATGTGAATTTTGGCTTAAAGAAGTTCAATTCTTGGGGCACGTAGTCAAGAATATGGTGTTCACGTGGATCCAGCAAAGATTGATGCGGTGAAGAATTGGAGTACACCGAAGACACCAACAGAGATTCAATCATTTCTCGGACTTGCCGGTTACTATCGGCGGTTCATTTCGAATTTCTCCAGAATTGTTGTCCCGCTTACTTCTTTGACACAGAAGAATAAGCCATACGAGTGGGGACCAAAGCAGGAAGAGGCGTTTCAGACCTTGAAGCAGAAACTTTGTGATGCTCCTGTCTTGACACTGCCTGATGGAAACGATGATTTTGTGGTTTACTGTGATGCATCCAACCTAGGTCTCGGTTGTGTTCTCATGCAACGGGGGAAGGTTGTGGCTTATGCATCAAGACAACTAAAGATTCACGAGAAGAACTACACTACACATGACTTGGAACTTGGTGCAGTCGTGTTTGCTTTGAAGATATGGAGACATTATCTTTATGGCACTAAGTGTGTATTCTTTACTGATCATAAGAGTTTGCAACATATTCTCAATCAGAAAGAGCTCAATATGAGACAACGGAGATGGGTTGAACTATTGAATGATTATGACTGTGAAATTCGCTACCATCCTGGTAAAGCGAATGTAGTAGCAGATGCGCTTAGTCGCAAGAGTCAAGTTCAGATCCATAGTGTCCGAGTACACACTAATCTCCGTAATGATGTTCTCACAGCCCAACAACACTCATTGGCTCCATACAACTTGAAGAATGAGATGTCTTGCGGGGCTGAAATCTTATTGGAAACTAAAGATGATGGATTAATGTATTATTTGAATCGGCTGTGGATACCGAACAGGGGTGATCTCAGAATGGTGATTATGGATGAAGCTCATAAGTCTCGTTATTCATCCATCCAGGTCTGACAAAATGTATCAACACCTTAGGGGCTTGTACTGGTGGCCTGGGAATGAAGAAGGACATTGCTGAATATGTGTCTAAATGCCTTAACTGTGCTAAGGTCAAGGCAGAACACCAGCGACCTTCTGGATTGTTAATACAACCTGAAATACCGATGTGGAAGTGGGAGAATATCTCCATGGATTTCATTACTAAACTCCACGAACCGCAAACGGTAAAGATAGCATTTGGGTGATAGTTGATAGATTGACAAAGTCAGCTCATTTCTTACCGATACGCGAAACTTACCCTGTGCGGAAGTTAGCTCGTATACATTGATGAAATCATTAGCTTACATGGTATTCCCTTAAGCATAATATCGGATCGTGATGCTCGTTTCACGGCACGATTTTGGGAATCACTTCATGAAGCATTTGGAACAAGACTGGATATTAGCACTGCTTATCATCCTCAAACGGATGGTCAAACGGAGCGGACGATTCAGACATTGAAGACATGTTGAGAGCTTGTGTCATCGATTTCAGTGGCAATTGGGATAGTCATCTACCTTTGGTTGAGTTCTCGTATAACAATAGTTTCACGCGAGCATTGGTAGGCACCGTTTGAAGCTCTTTATGGCAGGAAATGTCGGTCCATATGGTTGGACCGAAGTCGGCGATTCGCAGATTACTGGTCCAGAGATTATTCAGGAAACGACTGACAAGATCCGCCAAATCCGTGACAATCTGTTAGTTGCACGCAGTCGACAGAAGAGCTCCGCGGATAAACGAAGAAAACCTTTAGAGTTTGAAGTGGGAGATATGGTATTGCTCAAAGTATCCTTGGAAAAGCGTTGTTCGATTTGGAAAGAAAGGAAAGCTTGCTCCACGTTATGTTGGCCCTTTTAAGATTCTAGAACGGATCGGGAAGGTTGCTTACAAGTTGGAACTTCCTTCTGAACTTAGTACGTTGCACCCAACGTTACATGTCCAATTAGAAAGTGCTTAGCTGATCAGGATCTTTAAATACGTTGGGAATCAAGCGGGGTCCAGAATTCACCTGGGAGCAGGAAGATCAAATGAAGCTTAAGTACCCACATTTATTTGCTACGGTCACTCCAAGTTGAATTTCGGGACGAAATTTCCTTAACTAGGGCAGACTGTAACATCACTGTACTTCCGGTCGTCCGTACATCCGTACATCCGTACGATATGATACGATCTGAGATTTATTATTATTAATGATAATGAATTAATTGCTGATATTATTAATGATTATCACTGTTACTGGTATACGTGTTTATAACATATTATACGCGTAAACCATGGGAAGTTTAGTTGTAACTCACTAAACAGAACCAGAGAGTTTATCGCAGTCATATTGTTGATGATTATGGATTTGGGTTGGAATGGAAAGAAACTGGGAGTTTGTTTTGGTCTGGTTGCTAAACGTAGTCAAGGACACATGGTCATGGTTTATCGAAATAGCGTGG